>JAODTK010005843.1:0-170226 GCA_026419785.1 Sclerodactyla briareus
CAGGAATGACGTTGGTTCTCCATATAATCCTGGGTGGACTTTTGCTTGCCATACAGAGGTCACATTTAGGCATTTGCTCAGTCTACGAATGTGCCAATTTACACCACCCCCTGTATCGACTGGCAAAGTTTATAATCCCCAATATACCACTAGAAAGTACTGACGTCTAGTCAACATCATAGTGTAGGCTGTTGCATCAGCTAAGCCTGCAACATGGTCAACCAAGCACCTTATTACTACAACAATGCAGAGAAGGTCAGCGTGAAAACTCCTAGTTAATGAAGCAATATTGAGGTTTACAACACAAACACCATCCATCTTTTGCTTCCAAACAGAGGTATTATTCCATAAGAGATGAATGTTTTCCGTTGGGCGATGAGGAGCACTCATCCCGATCATCATGGTCACCTCTGGGGTTACCAGCAGAAGACCGCTCAGATCATCGCAACCTCTATCCTCAATCTCTGGCGGAAAACCCTGATCGCTGTCAGGCTGCTGAGACTTATATCAAAGGTGCTAGGTGATTTCCCTTTAAAGGCCAATGGTCATGTATAACATAACTTATGCTATTTTGGTGCTTATGTTTAAGTGAAACCCAAACCTCAAGAAGAATTTCAGCCAATTCAAGTGTAAAGGAGACGATTCTGCTACTCTTGGGCGAATGTGCCCCATATGTCCACAAGAGTACGGGTACACCAGTGTATTAAATACAAATACATTCAAAACATGTTTTTTTAACCAACTAGTGAACAAAAGAACCTAGAGCACCAATGGTGGCTGTAGCTCAACCGTAGGAATGTACCAGACGAATGTACAATTAATGTGATAAATGTTCAAGATCATGAGGCCAGAAGGCAGTTTCA
Organism: Sclerodactyla briareus; assembly: GCA_026419785.1. Taxonomy (NCBI): domain Eukaryota; kingdom Metazoa; phylum Echinodermata; class Holothuroidea; order Dendrochirotida; family Sclerodactylidae; genus Sclerodactyla; species Sclerodactyla briareus. The sequence goes on from JAODTK010005843.1 coordinate 864, forward strand.
CAAATGGCCTATTTGTTGCCGTTGTAACGACTTTTGAACCATGATCTTCTATATGGCCCAAGATTCCTGTAAGCAGTCAATAAACTTCCACATAATGGGCTTCAGGACCCACAGTGGCACTGGCCTTGGGTCCTAACTCCCTGGGCACCCTGGAAGTACGGTTATTAACCATCATTTTACCGAAACAATCTTCACTGCAACAGAATTTGTAGGAGTACAAGATTTGCAGTATTTCATATATGGGTGGCCCTTGGGTCCAAACTGGGCCCCTGGGCCCATAATTCCCAACACCCCCCATGACCCTCTAACCAAGGACGTTACATTTAAACTTTGAAGAAAATCCATTTAAGCTTGTGGGAGGAGTTGTATTTTTTTTCAGCAAGTCCCCATTGTGTGAAATTTCCATAAAATGGGCCATAGAGCCAATGGGACTTGGACAAAAATTCTTACACCCCAAAGGTACGGCTATTAAACCGTCAATATGATGATGGTCTAACAGCCGTAATGGTCAGCCGGTGCACTAAAATTTATAAGATGAAAAGCATTTTGCGTAACTCTACATGATGCATAAGTTCCACATGATGGCCACGAGGTCCCACCCACCCTGGGCCCTGGAACTAACTACCTGGGCATCCTGAAGTTGGCTCTTAACCACCATTATGACTGAACTCGCACTGTCAACAAGAGGAGATCCAGATTTTTGCAGTATTTCATTATTGGGCCCTAAGGCCCAAACTGGGCCCTAGACCCAAAATTCCAAACACCCCCCAAGGCGCACTAACCCAGGACCATTAAATGTGACTTCAATTGAAGCTTGTGGAGAACTATTTCAAGTACCATTGTGTTGAATTTCATAAAAATGGGCCCACAGGCCGAGTGGTACCTTGAGACCAACAATTCCTGAACGCCCCAAGGTAACGCTATTAGACCATCATCCTATGACCAATATTAGCACGTACATCTAAAATTTGCAAGAGGAGAAGCATTTCGCATAATTCCCATATGGGCCCCAGCCCACACTGGGCCTTGGGACCTAACTCCTGGCACCCTGAAGTACAGCTATTAACACCCTTATGACTGAACATCAATACTGTGCAACAAATTTGTAGGAGATACAAGATTCGCAGTATTTCATATAATGGGCCCCCAATTACCCCAACTGGGCTTTGTGCCTCAAATCCCCAACAACCCCCTGTGCCCTCCACCCAAAGACTCATTACATGTAACCTTGAAGAACATCCATTCATTCAAGTACTATTGGAACTTTCATAAATTTGGGCCCTCGGCCAAGTGGTACCTTGGACCAAAAATTCCTGAGCACCCCCCGAATGACCGCTGTTGGATCATCATTATGACGGAACTCAGCACTGGTGCCTAAAGTTTGTAGGAGGAGATTAAATTTTTGACATTTCACACACTAATGGCGCTATACTGCCCCTTCAATGACCTTTGACCTTGACCTTCCAAGTCACCCATGTCCCATGGGTCAATAAACATTGTGTCCAATTTGGTGGACTCCATCACAGAATGACTGTTTGGGGGCTCAACTAGGCACTTGTTGACACAGCTGGATATATAATTAGATAGATCATAGAGTGACATGCAATCCACTAGCTTAACCAGCATAGCTGGTTTAGCTAATAAAATGGGATCTGATTAAAAACCTACAAATTGTTCAAAGATATCACTGGCCAGAATAATATCGATATATTATTCATGAATATTAACTGAAAATATCTGCTATAAGGGCAAAATATCAGCATTTTTTACTTAACCTGTGTAAAGTTGATGGCGGCCTTCGCCTCATTGCTCCTGTGAACCGTCATCAGTTAGGGTGCATTCGTCAAGTCAATAAATAACTCCAGGGAGTATGCTAGAATCACCAAATTTTGCTTGTGGGGTGGTTTGGCAAACATGTCCTCTTTTCATCGGTGCCATTTAAAGTGATCCTGTGCATGACCATTGTATGTTGAGAAAAACAACTGGTAAAACTGCCATTGGCTGCCTGTACATGCTTGGATTAAATCAGTCATTCTGTATCAGAGGCTCCTCATATCTTTTTGGAGCTGATTGACAGATCCACTCCATCACAACAACTCGATCCCAGACCAGAAGTCGGCTAGTGGAACAACTCACGCAGGTTCTCTACTTTCGTGGGGACGGGCCTTCTCGTCTGTTGCACCACGGCTGTGGACAAGGAGATAGTGCGAATGGTTCTGTGACATTGCTCCTGACAACTGCTGGGCCAAAATCAAGAGTTGTTTGAAACAACATTCTTGTTCGAGAATACCTGAACTAACTGGTCGCAGGGGAGGCACATTTGAACATTGTTTCAACATTGGATATCTGGGCATTATAAACGACATTTTCTTGTCAATATAGTTTTAAGAAGATTATGGTATTACCTAGTCCTGGAGGATTCAATGCTGGCCTTGGTTGCTCGAGTGCCTGATCCCCTTCAGTTCCATACATTGTGTCCTCGCTACAAGGAGGCCTGAATTACAACCTATCATAAGCCCCAACTGGGTGAATCTGCATTTGTCAAGGAAAATGGCAAAGACACCCCTCAATGTACTTTCCTTTGCTAATAAGGTCCAAGATGATTATTTGGGGAGTACTGCTGGCATGTAGGGAAGCTGCCATCACCAATACTACCCCACCAAACTTTTGGCGACTTGTATTGTGTCAGTTATCATTGAATTTGCCCACATTCTTTGTTGCTAAGCTCTTGACCCATTCATGAGGATTGGCAAATCAATTTTAGCCTTGTGCAAGAGTGCAACCACAATTGAAATTGTGTGGTTGGGTGGAGGGGGGGGGGGGGGGTCGAGAGAAAGTTGGGTTTTCTTGGTGTGTGTGTGTGTGTTCAAAAACGTCATGTATGGCGGCCCTCATGAAAGTTGGGGGGGGCACGTATGTCCACCCCCCACCCACCCAAAGGGGTTGCACACTTAGCCCTGTGTGACTGTTCTTGTTTTCCTATTAGCGAAATCAAACTATCTGTTAGGTGATCAATCAGATTTTCTAACGTGTGAAATAACTTCTTGAGAATATTTTAAAAAATCAGCGACAGGTCCAAGCTACTGGGAGTCAACAAAAGAAAATAGTTTTTTGTTACCACAATTTTGCTGATTTCCATGCATTACAATGCCAGATTTATCCTTTCTGAAAAGTTTCTCTTACTTTGCTGGTGTTTTTACTTCTTGACTCTGCTTCTATGAGAGAATATAAAAGTTATAGTATCTAGGTGTGCAAATCGATAGAGGACCATACTATACTACCCATATATATGTTAGTATATATGCCATAGATCCGTGTCCTCTACATACAGTCTTGCTGCAATGTTTTGATGATAGTGGCTCATTAGCTTACATAATGTGAGAGCTGTGCTAATCACTGATGAACAGCACTGGGTCAGATACACACTTTGATGCTGCTATGCATGTAGTGCACACAGCCTGTGCATGAGTTGCATGTGTTGTGTTAATGTATTTGTGGATGTTTGGGCATGCTTCATAGAGCTGATTGAGGCCAAACTAGTAATTAATTAACAGAGAAATTAAAGCATTTTAATGTTTTGCTGAACAAAATGGGCAGTGAGTAGTGCTGAATCAGACAACTGAATTTTGACACCATGTCACATGAATTTCAGTAGGTAACTAGTTTCTTCATACATTCTTATGGGGCCTTTAGTTGTCTCTGATTTGGGCGAGATGCCAACGTGATGTGCATGTGGTGCCAGAAGTATTAGTGGGTGGTTGCAATTATTTTATGCACCTGAACAAATTGTTTTTATATTAAAATCATCTCTATATAACATCTCCATATAACAGTCCTACAGTAACCTATATATATATGTATATACTTTGCTTCAAGGCTACTACAAGTGCATCATGATAGTCATATTATCCATTTTCTTGATTCTTTTTCAGAGACAAAATGAATCTGTGCAATCTTTTTTCCACAGTTCCTTGATATAAGAGGTCCTCATCACTTGGTATTAGGTTGGTCATATGTAGGCGATCCTTCTTATTCTATTGTTCAAGTTCCTTTTTGGTCACAGAGAGCATGAGTCCGCTGCCTTGGCTGAAGTGAGTAATAATCGCTATTGGGGGTTTTAAGGTTCAGTCAATGATCAGCACTTTTGGAAAGCAACTGCAGGATTGGCTATAACAGAGTTGAATTGTGAATAACAAAATGAGCAAGGTTCAAACCACATTTCAATATGCTGTTCCTATGTGAAGTTTATGACTTTTTGGTCCATTAGGGCGAGAAATTCAGGAAGAAGCCTATTGCACAAGTGTGGCGAAGTGTTGACACATAGAAATAATGTTTGTATTCAATTGTGTTGTATAACTCAACATATGCCGGAATTTTACTTGCAAACCCCCTCTTGTTCAATAACCATCAACACCTACGAACCCAGAACAGACAAAAAATATTTCAAGTGGGATTAATGTGTTATTTTCAATATTATATCGCTAAGGAAAAACTAATTTTTGAGGATTTGTGTATGGGTCTGCACAATAACTCGCATTATTGCAATGATTCGACATGAGATGATCATTTGCAGGGTTGTGCAAGTATTACATTAATTCTCATTATTGTCACAGTTATATGGGTGCTCACATTGTATGTCCAAACATATCATTCCATGCTGCCGCGAACAAACTGGCCTTAGAGAATGAATGAGTTGAAGCTTGATTTTTTAGAGAAGAAGTTTTTCACAATTCTTCAGTTTACTGGGTAGGACATTGCACTTGATAGGGACATCCACAGCTAACACCAAGTGTACAAACATGTGTTATGGTCCTTGACACATTTGTAGGCTAGGCAGAAAGATGACTCAAACGGTATGCGGCGTCACTTTGATAGGCAACCAATGGAGTTCTTTGAAGGCATCAATGCTACTGACACTATGCCCACCCATCAAGATGAGCTGGCAGCTTGGTTTTGTATTCTCTGAAAGAAATAAATGGTCCTGGCTGGAAGGCTATTGAGAATTGCAATTGCATAACCTAACAAATGAAATAATCACTGAGATGGGTTATTTCTTTTGCAATATTTCGTGACAGGTTACTTCGTATCCTTCTTGTGTCATGAAATTAGAGGCTGCCACCCTGCATGTTTTTGCAACAAAACACCTATCTATTTATTGCAAAGATGCCTCTGACTGTATATTTCCCTATATTAGCCACTTTATAATTGATCCTGCAGCTGTCCTCTGTAAGTCATCAATACTTGAGCATGTTTAGAGTTACAATCTTCCTACAGTCGAGGGTTATGTTAAAGTGTTAAAGTCAGGTATGTATATGATCTCCTAGTGTTAGGTTGATATATTCCAAATTTTCTGCTGATTTTATCCAGCAGTGCGCTGCTATATTCTACTGTATTAGAGTCTTATTCAAATTGCAATAACACCACACCAGTATCAGGATCCAACAATGGCCAATGCCATCTGAACCTTCTGCTTTCCCCTAATATAGGGAAACACGCCACAGGGATGGTCTTACCATTCACGGCAAGTTGCTTTTCAAAAGTGAGTTTAGCACCAGAAACTAACCGCCGGACTAACTTCTGCTGAACTTTGAATTGATCAAAAAAAGACAAGGCACCAGAAGAACGATATAGACACCACAGTTCCTCTTCTAGCATAAAAACATCTCTGGTCATCCAGCACGGGCCCATACTGTTCTGTTTACAACGTGTTTTCATCGGAACGAATAATAGCATAGCCTCTTGAATATGCATGAGAAAAACTCGCCATGAGTCAACTGCGTTCAGACCTGGAATAACTCAACGCAGGTTACACCACTCAGAGAACACGGAAATTCCCAACATGTTGCATCGCGAAGCAAGGAACACAGTTCATCATTCCGTGGGAATGACAGAAAAAGACACATCAAAAGAAATAATAAAGAAAACGATAGGGTTCCTGTATATATGACATGGGGAACCCACATACCAAGTATGAGCTTCATCCATCCAGGTGGGGTGAGTTATCATGATTTACAAGCCAAAATATATATTTTGACCAAAAAATGACCCCCGACCTGAACCAAAACGATAGGGTTCCTGTACTTCATAAGAAAGCTATACACCAATTTCAATTTGATCGGACTAACCATTCTGGACTTATCATGTTTACAAGATTTTCAGACTTTGACCTCTGGTGACCTCAGATGACCATCTGACATGACCCAAATGTAGGAGTCATGTACTCATCATGGGGAACACACATACCAAGTATGAGCTTCATCCATCCAGGTGGGGTCGAGGTTATCGTGTTTACTGGGCATCACTCATGCACATACATACACATGTCATGACTGCATAGATTCCTTGACTCTCAAGGAATCAAGATTCGAATTTCATATCAATTCTGCATTCAAATGTCACAGAGATATTGTGTGATAGTAGGTATGTCACATTTTCAGACTGCATTGACTTAGACCCCCTTCACACAGGGTTGAGTCCCTACTAAGCTCATCATGACCATCACGATCCCATAAGGTTGTGGCGTGGTCAACTGAAAAACCACTTTCAATGTGAAAGCCACCACGACGCTGCCATGGGTATAACTTTCTTTGACATTTGTCAATGCCTAGCTCAACATTAGTACATCCTATCATTCTATGGATCAACAGTACCGGACTAGCAAATTCCCTCCATGAACTCTCCATGTTGACCATGGTGCCCCAGCAATGCCGCTACGCTCTTCGAGACCATGTCACTATGGCGTTTCGCTGCTACTACGGTTAACATGATTCCACTACGTTATCATCGAGACGTTCCAATGTTATTAAAGGGGAACGTTTCCTTGCATTTCTAGATATTTTTCAGACATTCCTAACGGTGTTTTGATGGACTTGGAAGACCTCCGTTATCATTGTCACAGTGAATTCAAAGTCCCGCCCTTGGTTGCATAGTCCTAACAGCAAATCGTGTACAGTGCACAGCACCATTATTGCATAACCTTCGAGTTTTTTTATATCCCTCTCCCGATATCGTGACGTTGTCAACGACCAGCAACCCAGCACAGCCTCAGTGTGTGTACGCACGGTGAGTTAGTGCCCCCTCAGCGCCCAAAGTAGCAGCAGAACACCAGTTCATAGGCCTATCATAATTCTTTCAAACACAGAAACTGTTAATTTAGAACAAATTGGATGCATAATTACACTGGTGGGGAGAGTCTCCAACTCATTTCTAGTGAAGTTATGGCCTACAACCGATTAGACAAAAAAAAAAATTATTTCCCCAACCCCCCCAAAGAATAAATGCCCACTGCCCAACATCTTTCGAACCGCTCCCCGATCCGGGAAGTTACACACAAATCTAGTGGAGATGCCCATTGAGTTAAGTGTGTGTGGAGATTCCACTGTACAATTTTCCCATAGACAGTCGTCGTAGAAGGCGCATAATCTGATTGGTCATTTTAATCATATGACTGCTTGTTTTTGGTCAGATTGATTTATTTCGGAAAAATCCAGTCATGTCGTTCAAATTTTTCGCCAAGAAATTGGGGTGAAAAATGGCTAATTTAGAAAGAGGAAGGGGTAGTACAGATCATAAAGTATGATTGTTTCGACAAGGCCATGGTAAAACTTTAACTGACGTAATCAAATAACAGTTCATAGTTGGACTGGTATAACATTATCGTGTTATTCGGTTATAAATAGCAGTCTGGGTCGCCGCTTAAGTCACAATTAAGGAGGATTCTCAATAGTCACGCTAAGATGGCCCTGTGCATAGTAGCGCTTTTGTGTATGGCGCATTAGCCGGGAAGTTTGAACGGGAAGTTTGAACTCGGTGTTTTGATCTTGGAGGGGGTCGTTCGGAGTGCTCAAAATCCAGAAAGGATGCAGAAAAGTAGGGAAACGTGTCTCTTGTCTGAGTTCCCCTTTAACATGATTGCAGCCCCTCAATCCAGTGAGTTTTGTTCAAGATTGTAGGTGACTCGGGCTGATCAGTCTGAACCTTATTTCAAAATTAATAACTAGGCGCTGACCCACAGTTTTACTTCAGCTGATGTTCTTCCGCTGTAGGTCATGCTGAGAGGCCACACTGCTTTCAGTTGATAGGCTCGGGAGATTGACGAGGGCAGTCCTGCAGTCAACTTTCCTCTTTCTCTTCATCTTGCTCCCAATGTGCGCAGACTCTCAAAAATTTAAAAGTAGAATGATTTATTTGTCCCGGAGTTTGTCAGTTTTTTTGTACTACAACATTCGCAGGTGCATCCTCGGAGTGTAAGCCGTAGTAGCAACTTGGTGCGAGTGTGGTACTAGCATGGCTCAGTCGTGGTAGAATCATAGATAAACTTCTCGCCAACCGTGCCCTATTCTTCATCTCACCACCGTGCCTATTCTTCACCTGCTCGCACTACACTGCTGCTGCGTTGCCCTCGTCCTGACTATGTCCCCAGTACGCTGCCTCCACGAGGAATTTCACCATGACTGCTCCGTGATATTTTTGTGCATGCTCAAGAATCTCTACCACCATGCTGTCCTGCTACGATCCACCACGTGCCTACATGGATCGACTACAATCTAGCTAATTTTTCAGGTCCTGGTTGTGGCCCCGTGTGAAGGGGTATCAAAGTCAGTTTAACACACTATTCAGGCAGAATTGAAATTTTTAAGTCCCGTTTACACTCCCACTGACCTTTATCTGTGGTATAATTCTTCACTCGAGGGGAGACAAGTCCTATCTGTTGTCTCTAATGGTAAATAAAACATTCTGCAAATTTCAGAGTGAGCATTAGAAGCACACATAAGAAACTACATATGATAAATATAACAAGATACACCTGAATATATTTTGCCGGGCTTTCTTCTTGTACCCACCTCCACATATACCTATTAATAATCAAGAACAAACACATATATCCGCAAGTTTGTCACGTGTCAAAAGGAGTTTCAATACGAAAGACAAGTCACCATCAGTCCCCTTCACCATTGTAGAAAGTACCTCTTGTTAAACAAAAATCTTCAAGTTTTGCAACAACCAGTGACTCGCAATCATTTTCAAACTGGAAACTGCCCTTTTGGTGTACAACATCAGTACTCAAAAGAAGATGTCAAATTTATTACAGATCGTTTTTGATCAATCACATGAGGACCATCATCATTTCCAGTCAATGCTGTAGCACTTCCTGCCCTCAATGTTTCCATTGTTCACGTAACCGGCGTCACCAATCAGCCACGACCAGTCTCTATGACGTGGTCAGAGTAGACCCGCTTTGGTTTATACTTCATCCTATATAGCTCTCTGCTGGGGATCGCTTCTTGGCCATCGCATACAGAGCTGCATTTGTCTAGGAGGTGTCCCGGCCCTAATGGGTCTATGTCCCGCTCTCCTCTGTCCTCTTCAGGCTCACATAACGCTTCTCTAGGTGACTGAAGATAACATAGAACAATTGTGCACATTTTCTGGCCTGTAAAGGTAGCATTGACAGGCATGCAATGAAGAGAGCCTACTTTCCAGAGTTGTCTGGATTTGATTGCAGCAACCCATTTTTGTGCGTGGGCGCTCGCCTAAAATGGTGTGGCCTCAGTGGGAAAGCATTAAAGTTTTATTTTGTTATTTATTTTCATTCTTCTCCTAATGTTTTGGTTGTTTGTGTTTATATCTGCTTGAATACATCACTAATTCGGTGTTTAATAAATGCTATCAGTATCTCTAACACAGAATGTCTCAAACCACCCAATTTTTTAACACTTCAACTTTTTGTTTAATTCCTTCGATAATAGTATGCTCAAAATTAAAGTTGATACCAAAAAGAGTTCCGGAGTAACCCTACATTGCTCATTCTTTTGATGATAGTCCACACAAACAAGCAAAATTAACCTGATCCCTATATTACCAATTACCTCTTTGTGAATATTGGTACTGGTAATTAATGTTAACGTTTTTTTTAGGCTTACCACCTTGTTTTTCCTGTCCACTAACAATATATCCAATTCATTTAAGATAATTCACAACAGCAAAGTTTAACCGCCTCCAATGTATAACGTTTATGAGTATATCATAGCCTGCCAATCATGCTAACCCCACTGTTTTAGCTTACCATTCACGGTATCTTCTTGTCTATCATCAAACTTGACCACTGTCAAAAGGGAGCCTTCAAACTTGCTTGACTATCTTCATTTTATGGTTCAATTGTCCAAATCAATGTACAACTACGTTACACAAACATGGTGCTGTAGCTCACAACTCCAATGTAACCAATACAGAAATGGGCACTACATAATGTGATAATGTTCAATATCAATGAGCCCCAAGAAGGTAGTTTCAAACAATGGCTTATTGTGCCCTGTTCATAACTTTTGAGACAATGATCATATGGGCCCAAAGAGTCTAAGCAGTTTTGACCATCCACATAAGTGGGCCGCAGGCCCATAGTGAGATAGTCCCCCCCCCCCCTCGGGTCCTACTGTAAATCCCTGGGCATCCTGCAGGTAACGGCTATTAGATCATCATTATGCCTGAACAATCAGCACTTTTGCAACCCACATTTTGTTGGAGATACCAGATTTTGCAGTATGTCAATATATTGGGCTCTAGGGCCCAACGGACCCAGATTCCCTCCCCAAACACCACGGATGGCCTTCTATTCTAACCCACGGACCATTACATTTAACTTTGATAGAACATCACTTGAATCCTCATCAATTGAAAGTACATTGTGTTAAAATTTCATAATGTTCCGTCAGCCCATGTGGGAACTTCGATGGCATTTGACCTTACTTCACCAGGTCAAACATGTCCTATGGTCATCCAATGAATCATTGTGACCAAGTTTGGTCAACATTCATTGCAGATGACTGTTTGGGAGCCAAAAACGCAATTGTTGACACAATTGGATGGATTGATGGATAGATAGATAGATTGAGTGTCATCATGAGCTAAAATTTAGGAATTATCAATTAACATTGATTTTTGCTAACTCAATATGAGGCTGTTTTTCGATCTTAGGAACAGCCTACCATGATAAACCGGAAGGAATGCCGATTTGTAGGTAGGGGGGTCAGGCATAATAACTCCCATAGGTACTATCTAGTACGAAAGCCTGGGACCTTCCCCACTTTCTTCTCTTCTCGCTATCTAGCTAACTCATATAATTATATTCGGCAACCAAATGCTCAGAAACCACCTGGAATTTAATAAGCTATAAATTGATGCATTTTGCATATAATAATAAATTATTACAGATAATAATACCAAAGTTCAAGATCAATCCTATTTCGGATTTCACTCCTGGAGTAAGAAGCATTTTGGCACGGCCTATTTGCAACAAAATTTCTCAAAATGATCTTACTGCAGCCTGTTGCCACTGTTCTCAACGAACGCAATTGGTCCATACTGAAATACTCATGAAGTTGACTGTTCTGATTTTGAACGTGAGGCCTATACTTTGCGAGAATACTACTAACTCACTAGGCCTTATGAAGCCGATGCCTACTGCACAGCGTTGAACAACATGACAAATATCGGGAACTGTAACAGGAGTAATACTGGCATCAGACGGACAGTCAGGTCACCTGTCACATGATTCTTTGTGTTTTATATGAAGTATGATACTGAGCCGACTTATGGGTTATGGGTATCAGAGCAAGTCTAAACATACATATTATTTTGTCCCAACAAACAAGATTAGAAGGAAACAACTGACTTCCCACAAGAATTTTCCATCTTGAAAAGAAAGTAAACCTTTGGAACTCATTTTCTTCCTCTCCCTCTCCTGAGGTGCCCATCTCAAGTGATGCATGCTCCATATTATTCATTTTCTAATGTCTAAACCCTACTGTAACTTAACCAGTGCATTGGAAACAGTAAGTGTGCCGGTTGCCTAGCTAGCTAGCTGTAGCCTGTTAATACACGGATTCAGTACAGTACGTGAGAGCTGGTTGGAGAGCCCATGAGCATTTGTACACTTGCATGCCAGATCAGGAGTGGAATTCCTATTTCCAAGTGAATGAGGTTGGTATGTTTCCAGCCACATGCAAAATAGAACTAACAGCAAACGTATATGAGAACTTTATGAATAACAGCAATTTCTCATAAAAATGCATTTCAGCCCAAACTGGGCCGTGGGTCCTAAGGTCCTAATGGGCCCAAGGGACAAAGCATGGGCCCAAGCGCCTCAGAACCCTGAACACCCCCCTCTACCTAAGGTCCTTAACATGCCACTTTGAAAAAAATAAATTGAAGCTGATGGGAAGAGTGGCGCTTCACGTCCATCATGTGAAATTTCATAAATGGGCCTCGGGCCGCAAGTGGGACCTTGGAAAACCAAAAATCTGAACAACCCGTCGAAGGTAGGGCAGTTATACCACTCATTCAAATGACAATTGTTCCAGCAATAATTCACACCACCAAATTATAGGGATCCAGATTTTACATATTTCATCCATTGGCCCTACAGCCCAAGTGGGCCTTTAGGGCCCCAAATTCCTTAACAACCCACCCCCATGGCCCCTACCCAAGACGATAACATGTAGCTTGAAGAAGTTTGATTGAAGCCTGTATGAGGAGATGCATTTCAGGACCATTGTGTTAAATTTCATAAAATCAGTTTTACAACTGGATATATAAGATAGATAGATGGATGATTGGATGGATGGATGGATGGATGATGGATGATAGATAGATAGATGAGATAGTAGATAGAATGACATGGGCATCACAATAGCGCACCAGCTAGCGGTTCGAGCTAAAAACTTGCAGATTCATGTTTATATTAATAACTTCAAAATCCTCCGGATTCATGTCACACATATTTAGAATTCTAGCTATGATTGAATTGGTTAGGAACCAGCTAACCATAGCTCATGCCACAGATGTGGAGCAGAATGATGATGAAAGCATGAAATTTTTGAATACGAAATGAATTGGACATGACTTTACAGGGTCCAATTAGAGGACTAGCAGTATGAATTAATAGAGGCTAATGTAATTAGGCGTCAGGCCCAAACCCAAAGTTCATACGACTTTCCGTTACCAGAATTGCATTCCCTGTGAAGTGTTGTCCATGTGTATTGTCAAGACGGAAAACATCCCCTCATTGCAATAATGACTGTTTCTCTGCTAAGGTACCTAAACTTAAGAAGGGCCAATAATTCCACATAGGAACATCTCATTTTAATGGGGTTTGGACCTCCAGAATCAGTTTCCATTCTCCATGATTTAAACCCTCGTCATATCCATATCAACATTTTCCTTAATCTACAAGATCACAACACCACTCAAATTAATGCGATCGCTGGACGCATTCAAGCTGCACCCTTTTGCATCACTCTGCTTACCCCTGAGAGGCAGTTTTCAACTTTCTAGTACAGCTGTCATGCGATCAGTACTGTCCGCTATGTACTGACCACCTGTACCATTTGCATTAGTACGATAACAAACCTATGAAGGGTGAACTGAAAGAAAAGGTGAACAAGCTACTGTTGTTTAAACCAAGCGTGAGCATTGATTAATCCTCTAATTATTTAAGAATTTAACCCTAACAAAATTCTCCACAATAATTTTCTTTCTAATATAATAAATTTACATAACAGTCAATAAAACAAGCAGTGTTTGGGCCTACCTGTTAATCCACATATTCTTCATAGGTCAATCAGCCAGAGTTGACCTTTGACCTAACCATGCTTTCTTCCCCCGTTGATAGGTTCCTGTCTGCAGTTTCCCCCTCTTTGCCTGATGTCTCAGCTCTAAGGGAGAGAATGCTTGAACCTATACGGGCTCACACAACACCATACAACAACCCTCTATTAGTCCTTGACATGTCCTGTCCCGCCGTAGGGGTCGGGGGGTCTGCAAAATTGGTGGCTAGAGAGAGCTTGGCCGTTCGTTCGAATCTGGGACCGAATCCCGCGTTGGCCGCCTGTCCCCGGGGTAGAGTAGAGCTGGATTAGGAGAACACAGGAATGAATGATTGTTTTGTGTTAGCAAACCCCCAGCATCTTGATAATTTCAATACATGGTTTTCACCACCGGTAGAGCACGTTTTCAAGGTCCGTGGACAAGATAAACAACCACATCTCTTGCAAGGAAGATCAATGATGAAGGCAATAGGCCACGCTAATGGATACTTTGCACCCAGAAAATAGGCCCCCTCACATCCATATGGTCCCGGGGGTCCTACATTGCCACCTGTCGTCTTAACATTTATTCAGAAGTATTTTTGGACGCATGGGAAAAGAAAGTTATAGTCACCCCCCACTGACTCTAATAAGTGCACCCCCTGTGATGGAGGCAATCAACTATTGCTGTCTATATGTCAACTACCCCCCTCCCTACACGGCGATATGCGGTAATAATTGCCCTTTCATTTTTCCCATTGTCTATTTGAGGTTCACAGCTGATTAACTGGATGCATGAAGGGGTCGTGAAAACAGCTTTTCAGACCATACCCAGCTTCTATCATAATTTTAATGTACACGTTCATGTGGCAATTAAGGATCCGCTGTTGTTTTTATTACATGCGCATGGCGCTTTGGTCGATTATTCAAAGTCCTTCAAATTCAAACGCTGGGTGGGCGTTAACATAATCCCATTTGTATCCAGTCTATTGGGCAACTTCTGGGGGTTATTTTATCCAATTACTAAAATGATTTCAAAAACACTCTTCTCTCCAATAATTCACTCGAAAATAGTCGAATTGTAAGGAATCTTCGCCAGCAAATCGATATGATTCTGCTATGCCGTAATTTGGAGGAATTTTATAAAACTGTTTTTCAACACAGATTCCTTAAAATTCATTTATCGAGTATTACACTCATTACACATCCGTGATTATTTCCACTGGATAGAGGGGACACTTGAAATAGTCATGAATAACATCATGTGAACTGCTCGATTGGCAGTTTGTCAACAACCCACTCGATCGGAGTAACTTTTTCGGTCTGTTTCGTTCGCTGATTTTTCAGTAAACCAAAGCTGTTTTGTGTTATCGCTTAATGCAAGATTGTGTGACTGAAACTAATGAATTGCACTCCTGCAAATGAAGAAGCAAAATATTCAGCTGCCCAGGAAAGAGGTAACTTCTCATAAGAATGTAATAAATACCCAAACACCTCCTTGGGGCCCTGGGATAAGAGCAACTGAGTGACTTAGGCCTTCCTATTCTAAGAAAAGTATGAAGGTTATCTGTGTTGGTGGGTCAACTTTCACTACGCCTGTACCCCTACCCGACAGACACTTGCTGTTATTGTTTTGGCAATGTTTTTTTGCATATGACCTGCTGTTCTGCAGGGAGTCGAGCTGATTACGTTGAGCTAATCCTTATTCCCCCAGCACCTGCCCAACGGCGGCCCTGCCTGGAGAAACTTGTGGTGCACTTTATTATCATTGCCTCCAGTTTATGGCGTAAGCCAGCTAGACCACACACCCAGTACAAACCAACCCCGCGAAAGGGTGTCATTGCGGATTTGAGGCGACTGGCCTATACTTTAAAGCTGCTCCGTCATGTGCTGTGCCCACAAATGGACCTACACTTCGGGATTAGGGAGTCCGTATTCCCCCGTCTCAATGATTGTTCCCTCCCCGTCTCATTGGTACCCTGTCTCATCGATCCAACGTGTCATTAGTCCCTGGTGTCGATGGCCTCTGTGTCCATTCGTCCTCCTACGTGTCATCGATCCCGATCTCATTGTTTTGCACTCTTGGTTGTGTTCAGACAATTGTGTGCTAAGCGGCCAAATATTTCATCCTTCATTCATAGCCGGCAGTGAATTACGTATTGTAAAAATTGCTGATTCGGGGGTACTGTCCCATCCCTTTTCCCCTAATATCTCCATATACTCTTTGATTCTAGGACGTTGTAACAATACGGGACTGAATTATGCTCCCACAAAACTAGCGATTATCCAGAATATCGATTTTCCAGAATGCAGTTAGAATGCACCTGAGTGCCACTTCAATATGGGTCCAACAGTGTTTCATTTGGCTACCAACCCATATTCCCGGTCATTCCCCTTCTGACAGGAGCATTGTCCAGTATCATGTTTCAAAGTTCTACTCTCACCCTGACAGTTTTCAATTTTTCTAATAATTCTCCAGCAATTTTCTTGCTCCTCGACATTAGTTTATTACCCTTCCATGCAATAGTAGGGGCCAGGTGGTTTTCATTACGCTGCTCCCGAAAATGCCTACCTAATGTACATGAACAATGCAGATAGTCGCCTTCTGGCATATGATAACATCATCATGTCACAATGAGTTGATTGTCATGTTTCTCAAAATTCTAATGTGGAGGTATATCAATCATCTTATGCCCATTTGCAGTCATGACAGATTTGCTAAACCCTAATTCATGAGAGATCAACCCATGAAATCAAGGTGAAAGCGCCTAGCTAAACCATCAACAAGAAGACTGAAGCTTCTGCCAGCAAAGTACGACAGGGATGACAAGAATAGGGTCAAGCTTTATGATGATGGGGAGGGGGACATGGCCTCTAACTGATTGCCACATGACACCGGCATTATTCCTCACCACACCTGCCATACACAGCTACACATCAATACTTTGGGGGTTGCTAGTTAGCAGTGACCATTTTACACTGTTTCTCCAAAATTAATTTTATCTGCAGCTGATATGTTCAATAGGATATCGATTGAAATTGTTTGTTTTATCTTGGTGGCATAACCATGATGGAGCCTTTCCCCCACCCCTTGTAGTATTGCCCGAGTCTGTAAAGGTGTATTTAACCATCACTCTTGAACAGCCACGGGATATATGTTGGCATCGAAGTATCAAGCACTAATTCTGTATGTACAGAGGAATAATATTCATAAAATTTGAATAGGATTACCCCCTCCTCCCCTATGACCCAAGTTGAACACCCACTTCTCTGCTTCTCTCCTGATCACCCCAACATAAAATCCTCTAGTCACTACCATTCTTAGTATAGGAGCTGCTGTAGTTTCATGGGACCATCCATATTAACTCAGTGCTGGTCATAGTCCTACATAATGTTTATTGCTGGTTAGTTCTGAACATCAGAAACATGGGCATTGTTTGAGCCAGTCGAATGCAACTATATCACAGATTTGTTTCAATTTTTCATGTACATAATTTTTTTGGGAGCAAAATATTGAGATTTTGTGGTAACATACTTTCGCATAGTGAAATTATCTGGAATTTACTTCTCTCCGCTACGCGAACGTAATCATGTGTGCATTTAGCGCAAACTAATGCCATGACCATGTGGTGAGTGCCCGCTACTTCGACAATATCTCGTTAAAAACAGAATCGTACTCGTTGCAATGGAAAATTACTGCCAATTGAGCAGCTACGAAAATAATTCATATTGTATGACACCTACCGTAATATTTTTTAGTTGTTCGAAACCTTCTCGTTGAAATGAGGTGTTTCATATCGCCAATAACAGGATAGGGAGGGAGCTCATACCAAGATTGATTCACTTTCATTTGTGTTCAACTTGGCCCTTATAGTGTTACGGGTTTGGCGACTTTCGAGGCTTTTCAAGTTGAATCACATGTCTAATTATTTCGTGAACCATAGACTGAGAAAGGATTGTCATAATTCTTTAGCTTCTAAAAATCGAAATACGCGCCAAAATTATCATTTTAAACAACATTGTTTATATCGGCCTGACACTAGTTTGTGTGATTCTTCACACCTAATTAAATGACGTAGACCGCGCGTTGCTATAGTGCTATGCATATTCCACGATATGGGCGTGTGCTAGTCTGGTTAACTAAAAGTGTACAGCGCATATGTTGTACGAACTTCGTGGTGGAACCAGGAATATCACAAACCTTTTTCAAGTAGTTCTGGAGTACGTTTTGATGCCCCTTTCTCTTTGCAGAGTTTACAGAGCTTGTAGTAACCTTTGAGGTGATTCTCCCTTGGATGTATCAACCAGAGCACCATTCTCCTCCCCCAGGGTTGACTTCAGGCTGTGACTGTCGATAGTCCCGATTCCCATTCCCGTACTTTGTCCACATCTTTCTTACGTCGTCGCTATTCATTTCATGATAGGAGAAAAAAGTTCAACTGAAAAGTCTTGAATGAAGATCAAATCACTTACAGAAAAAGATCAAGTACAAGGTCCTGTACATGTGACTTGTCTTATAACCTCAAATGTTCTATTCTTGCACTATGGAAAGCCAAACCCCGAACCCCCCGACCGAATTGAAGCCAATTTGAGTGAGAAATCTCTTTGTGAGTCTACTGGGGGGTAGAGTCCTTTAAAATACAATAACTAATGAGTTCACACTTTGACACCCGATAGAAGACGGGACAGATGGGATATGAATAAAATTGTTCACCAACAGATGTTATAGGAATGTTCTTATCATTTCTTATGTGCTTACCTATTTCCCCCTTTTAATCAAAAAAGTGAACATTGCAGCATACAAGTGTGTAGAATCCCAAGGCGACCTCTGCATCGTCGTCATACACTTTCTTCATAGTACATTGTAATACCATACAGCAGCATATTGGGTACCCAGATCAATAACAAGAGAAAATTAACTTGGTGGCCCACTAATGAAATTGAATATGCATCCACTGATGATCGTCACCTGTCTTCATAAAGCAAGGGACTGTCCCCCCTAAAAAAAGTAAGATGAATTAGCTCATGTTCAAACAACATATTCTACATATTGTCAAGGGTAATGTTTATATACACCCCTTATGATGGGAATTTAATCAAGGTACCACACAAGTATCACACAGATCAGATAGCTTCAGTCCGTATAGAACTCCTAAACTCGTTTTGGTAGGAAATATTTCTTGATGCGAAGATGCTAATTGAGGACCTTTAAAGCTGGGTACTGTTCAATCTGCTGCTCACCTCTTGACACTTTCCCTGATTCTTAAGTACATGCAATAATATCCACGCAGAATAATATCAGACTTTTCATCATCAGACACACCTACTTAAATCGATGTACAGATATTACTTCCCTGATCATTGGGGAAGACTCGTCAAAAAACTGGGACGTATTCATGAAACCAACGTTTTCGTGCATCAGTTATGCTACGTATCTCAGTTTTGGTCATATTCACAGACTTTGCTCTAGTGGTCAATTCATATCATAACTCCATGCACAGTTTCTTTTCGTAGTGACTCTATGCAGACTAAATACATTTGTCTTGGTGCTCTACGTAGAGAATGGGTACTCGAGACAGACTGTAATGCATACAAGTACAATTCTCACTTGCAAAAAAAAGGTTCATATGAATACAACTTGTCATATGACTCTGTATTCATTGCACTACTGGAGCCAAACCCCCAGACCGAATTAAGGCCAATCTGAATGTGACTTCCCCTTGTGACCTACTGGGGGTGGGGTGGGTGTGGGGGCCCTATGATACTGAACAAATACTAATAAGTGAGACGTGTAACTCAGAGCGCTTTACAGACATTAGCTTCCAATCATTGGTGAATTGTCAAACCTGTACTTCAAGGTACGCATCCCTTGCTGCGAAATTTCGACACAAAATTTCAGATTGTCACTTTATCGTGTCATATAGGAGATGTAGCATTGAATCCGATAATACTCACAAACTTCAATGATCACCCAATTTGAAATCTACCCATTTTGGGGGGGGGAAGGGGAGGGGGGTTGCAACTTGTTCACAAATGATTGAAAAACTGACTTTTGGCTAATGAACCTCAACCACTTTGTTTGTACTATTGGTCGATGTTAGTATTGATGAACTAACAAGATCCTCCAATTCATCTGCTCATGTGACTCCCAAAATTACCATTCAGGCCAAAATAACCCCTGGATAGCCTCTGATCTCAAATTCCTGACCATGATCAACATGCAGTATTGGTCCTCAATGATAACTAACAACTTTCATGATTAATCAATTTGAACTGTAGAAGAAAGAAGCATTTTGAAAAATGTTCACCAAACTATAACCACCATATGACCTTTGTGACCTCAAATTCCTGAACACCTGAGATGTCCCTTCACTTGGTGATCATTGTGACCAGCTGCAGTCGCTGCACCATGATTCATGGATCACTGTAAAGGGCGCAGCAATTTCATCAAGTGTGGACAGTCTTATAAATAGACAGACAGATACATGACTAGACATGCAAAATCAAATCTGCTCAACCCAACCATGGATAGGTGTGGCTAACCAGTGGGTCCTTGAACCATTGGTCTAGCCTGTTTCGGGACCAATGGTTTTTCTGTTGAAATGTACAGTCGGTTTCAAGCACACTGATGTCAAAGGTTGAAAGAAGAGTGATTTGCTAGTTAGCAGATAAGAAACAAGGCGATCGCCCCCAGGGTCTCGCCTGGTTTGCGCGATCAGTGTTTCCATCTAATAGTCACTATGCAAACAATTACAAGGCATTTAATGTGTTGCTTCAAGATTTTGGTATTAGCATTTAACACCCTACTAATCAGTGATCAATTTCAAATTCGTAAGGACTGATTGTTGGACATGTCTACTGAAGAGTAAAGAAGTATAAGTTTTGTGGAAATGTGACAAGATTGCCTCATTATGCAAATTAGACATAATATTCAACTTCCTATTGACCCCTTTGCTCATTTCACATATCCCAGGACACACTTAATACATTTCATGGGAATTCAACAAACTTGAACATTTGCATGGATGGAACAATTCATTTCATACACATCCCAGTGACTCGAGTCAATGTTATGTTAACATTTTGGGGACTAAACTAAGGTAGACTATACCAATCAACTTCAGGAAAATCAAACCAACTTTGGAATTCGGGAAACACCATGCGAATAGACACACTGAATGACCTCCAGTGTTTTTCCACCCTACGGAATAGACAAGTTATATAGTGCAATATCACAGGAGTGCTCTATTCACAGAAATGAGTTGAGATGGATGAAAAAATGAATGAAGCAAAGTGATAGAGTAATTGTGTACACGTAATGGTATCTCATACCTCTTGAATATTTAAACAGTCCATTTTCATCATTGACTAATCCCTTCAAAACATAGCAGCCATAACAACAGACTGAGTCTTTAGCACTATCCGACCATGGAGGTAATAACCTCCAGTGATCCTACATACCCAGTACTTGGTTATAAACCAATTACTGAGTTGATAGTTCCCTCCAGATTACCATACTGTCCAAACAAACTTCCAAGTCATCACTTCCCTGCTGTCTCACACAAAACCAGTGGCAATATAAGTTCCTCTACTGCAGGTGTAACCTGCCCCGTACTGAATGGTATCTGTGGCATGGACTTTTTACCTCCATGGTACAAGAGAGCACTACTGGGAGCAATGGGGGAGTAAACAAACCATTGAATTATTGTCAGAGGGGGCCAAAAGCAAAGGTTGACAGGCTGGAGTGGGAGGCTGGGTTTCATGGTAGAGGGATGAGAGAATTCTTTGGAATAACATTACGATTAATGAACATCTGATTATTAGCCTTAAACTACCTTTTATGACATAACAGTTTTCATGAAAAAATCTTCCCCCCGCCCCCTCGATAATGAGCACCATGCCTCAACATATCAGCCATATTGCATACAGTTTTTGGAGGGGGAGGTTGTTAGAGAAAATGCTATTATTGAGCAGTTTTTTGTCTATAAGTGACCCTGAATGACCTTTGATGACATATACGTTTTTTAAGAAAAATGTTACCCTTGAAGATATGCATTACGTCCAAAAAATGTCAGCCATATCGCATACAATCACTAGAAGTTGTTGCAGAAAGAAAAGTGTTCTTATTTGGCAGCTTTTTGACCTAAGTGACCTTTGATGACATGACGGTTTTTATGAAAAATGCTTGCCTCGATGTGATGCACCAAGCCCCAAAAGCTTATGTAACTCGGATACACACGCCCCTATGCTATTGCCCAAAAATGTATCAAATCGAATTTGGGCCCCTTGTAACTTGAAGACCAGGTGTTCAGATCGAAGGGAGTTGGTTTGTCTATGTAGCACACAGAGCTCTATAGCATATCCAAAAATTGACAGTTTTTTATTTTCTTTGCCTGTTGTACTTCTGAAATAGCAACATTTTTCTTAAAACTTGACCTTTGCCTTTTGACCTCGTCTTCAGTTGTTGTTTGATCCAACTGAACCAAAAAAAAATACCATGACAAATCTCTACGAGCACCCTAAACGACTTCATTCCAATTATTACTGACCATTTAACAAAACTTCGAAAAATGGCATAATTTATGCGAATTATCCACATTAAATGACCTTAATTGACCTTTACACTGTTGTTATATTAATCAGTATCAAAGGTGTAACCATCTCCACCAAGTTCATGAAGGATTCAACCAACTTTAAAATGCATAAATTATGCAAATGTTAAAACTAGGTAAATGTGAATTAGTAACAATAAATGCTTTGGTGATCTAGTCCCCCCTACTGTTAGGAGAGTTGTTGGGACGATAGATAAACCATCTCCACGAGTTTTGTCAAATCCAACGAACTTATCGCAGAAAATATCGCAGAAAGTATGCAAATTACTACTTAATTAGCATATTATATGACAGTGAATCTAATCAGTTCGTGTACTCTGCATAGTTGTTACATAATCTGAACGGCATCACCAATGCATCTACGATCAGAGTATTCTGTACACAAGCTTTCGGGGCAATTTTCATTAAATATGCAAATTTCTGCAATGGAGCACGGTCTATCAGGAAAAAGTGGGGTATGCACATCGGCAAATCTTCACAGCGCCACCGCCACCCACACAAAGTCCCAGCATAACGGCTTTCACGGTTCAGGAGATATCAAACCGCTCATACGGACAGACAGACAGACGGACCAGACAGACGGAGACAGACAAGACAGACGGACAGGAACACACACAACAAAGTGAATACTATGTCTTCCTGGACCAAAGTTCAGGCGAGACAAAAACAATACAAGAAGGATCACAAAGGTGCTATAGTTTGCAATGAGGTGGAATGTGACTAAATGAAAAAAAATGACATAAATAAATGGATGTATGGTATGAACTCAATGACCCTTCTCTAACTATGAATATTTCATAACTGAAAGTGGAACCTCATTCACAGAGTTCATTAAATTCAACAGAGGGTTAAAATGTTTAAATTCCGGGACTGAAGTAGAGCATACCCACTTTATGGAGATTTGTCAAACTCTGATTTTCACATAAATATGCAAAATAGAATACCATAACTGATCAGTTCATCAACCTATCAGCATGTAACCTGAGTGCCAAAACCACATCAACATAGCTCCTACAGTTTGTCCTTATCTTGCAAACAAGCTCAAACAATAAAACAATTAAAAGGTAATTTGGGCAAATTCACCCTACCTAACTAGTGACTTTCAGCCCAACAATCTAATCAGATCATGTTCCCCCCCACCCCCCAAATACCATCAGAAACGGTCTCACATTTTCCAAGGAAATTCTGCTAGTGGTGAGTTGTGACATCCACAACACGCTAAAGTGATTGCGGAGTTTCGTTCTGACTCCATTCAGACAAGACAATACGAATGAGAAATATCCTTCATGATAGACTACCTGAGAGAGTATTCTCCTCGTCCTCTTATCAATCATCTCATCGGGTGTGTGACATTCTCCTTCTCTGTGATGTCGAGTGGTGGCAACGCTGAGCGGAGAGAGAGGATCAGAACTGGCGGAGGCGAACTTAGCGCGACGGGTTTATGAGAGCGGCCTGAGAGGGGCACGCGTGATGGGGCGTTCATAGGCGATCCCGGACTCAACAAACGATTTAAAACCAGAACAAAAATGAAAAAAGCAAAAGATAATTGTTGGGAATTTTTTTTTTTAAGGAAAAGTCCGGCCGAACATATTTAAATGTAATATGATTGTTTATGCATTGGAAATCATGGCCAATAAACGTTGTTTATATTCATAGCATGTCGGTTTATAAAGTTACAAATTTATAAAGATGAATAATCAAACACTGCTAATTGGAGTTTTGCAAAATGGCAACATCATATCTACCAAATTTTGAGGAGAGTTTATGTCTTAACTACCCCCTCATAAGTGTAGATATGACATAAAAAGGTTGCCAGTTGCCGAATCACCAAATTCAGGATTGCAAAAGGCTCCATAAAAAAAAAAGTAGGAGAAAAAGTAGGTAGAAAATTTGCAAAAGTAGGAGGAGGGAACGTAGGAAAGTAGGAGGTTACTCAGAAAGTAGGCAGAAAATAGGAGATGCTCACAAGTATTTTTCTGTCCAATACTCACTTAGCCAGGATTTTGTATGGTCATTTATCACCACCTGCTATGACCGGATGTTGTGTAGGAGTACATAGAAGAGCTGTTGTGAAACGTAGTCAGTACTTTCCTGCATTTTTCACTAATTCGTCTTATCTCTCTGACAAGTCGCAAGATTTGGCATGACAGTGGTTTTCTCCTTGATTCCATGCAATAGTGATTTTCTGCTCAAATCAGCTGTGGCCTATAGCTAATGTATCTGCATGTCCGTCTAACTATCTATCTAGTATCCAACTTGTAGCAATTGCCCTGTTTGGCCCCCAAATGTCATCCTCGATGGATGTTTACCCAAACTCGGAATCAATGTTCATTGTCTCCTGTAATATTTCTTGCTTGGGAATTTCAAGGTCAAATGTTAACTGAAGGGACAAAGTTATTATATTCCAGTGTCAATATCTTTTCAGTCCATTTTCAAGTGCATTGGATTTTTTCTGAACTTGTTATGACGTTCCTGGGTGGTGATTCTTTCAGCTTGTTTACATAATTCATGATGTGATTGTCATATACCGTGTCCATTCCGCTAGCTCCCATCTCCCGTGAGCGCCACCCAACTTTTTTTGCAATGCAGGGCTGCAGAAATTGCAACATTTATTGCTCGATATGGTACACCGTTTGCGTTAATATACATTCATAAGATCGCACAGGGTTGAAGCAACCCCTGTCTTGCTATTTCCAACATGCAGTGCATCCGCCACCCCTTCTCAACCCGCCCTCCCTAATATTATTATTGAAAATATTCGGTATTAGCTATACTCTCAAAGCGCCCGATCTTTGAACTTTGCAAGCTGCACTGGGCGCATAGCTGGATGAATACGGGAATATCATAAAACAGTACATTGGGTAAAAAGAAGTATTAAGGGCTGGCCCCTAAAACAGTCACCCTTTGGATGGAAGTTGACCAAACTGGGACACAACTTCGGCCATTGACCCCTGGAAACTCTGTGACCACATACAGCTCAAGTTCAAAGGGCAAAAAAGTGGCACAATCAGCCATTTTGTGAAAAAGGGAGTGTTTGGACAGCTTTTGACATTACCCTGCAAGCCTGAAGGTTGTAAGAAGGAAAACAGGAGAAGGCAGGCTTCCTAGGTAAGAAATATTAGAGTTAAAGAGGAATGGGACACCGACACAGTGTGAGCTGCCCTGATACAGACAATAAGTCAAAGATGGCCTCAGGGTCTATGAACACTGTGACTGTTGGCGGCCTATTCTTTCCACCGATGTTCTGTTTTAACTCTAATGGTATTAACTGACCAGAATCAAAAATCGTAAACCAGTGCTGAAAAAAAGCAACCATGCAAGGATGAAATTTTGGGTGAAACAGCCTTTGTGGCCACCAATTGGTTCATTCTTCAAATACATTTGTACTTTGTGTAAAATGTTGCAAACAAGAGCACCAATGGTGCTGAAGTCCAAACCATACAAATTTATCATATTCATTGTGAAGAGACCAATGTGCAGCAATTTGTTAAATGTCAAGACATCAATTCATTTGCGCAAGATCCCACACAATGCCTGATTTAACTGATGTAATTTCATTTCTACAAACGAGAGAACCAATGGTGCTGAAGCTCAAGCCGACCCAATTGTCAATATTTCATTTCGTAAGAGATCAATGTGCAGTTATGTTTCGCAATGTTCAAGAACTCCCTAAATGCTCTTCATTATACGGGGAGACGCCTTTTGCATATTTTCACACAACACTATTCTACTGTCGTATTCAAATTGATTTCTTTATGAAAACTTGAAAGAGGAACACTCTAGAACATGGTAGCAAATTCAAGGACTTGTATTCTTTTTGCAGGAGATGCATTTTGGTCAATTCACAAAAGCGTTTGTGGTCCATTCAATGACCAGCAGTCAATGACCCTGTTTCTCCAAAGATACATTCTGGTGGCCAAAAATTCATTTCCACATAATGACTATTTGTATCCCTTAACATTTACATGGCCAATGTTTACCCAGCAATCATGAACTTGTGTCTACATTTGGTTAACATCCAACGAAGAATAAATAATTGGTGGTCCAAGAAGGCAATTCCACTTAATGGCCCATTGTCCCCAGTGGCCCTTGGAATTGCCCATGACAAGATCAAAGATGCCCCAGCATTCATTTGTAAACCTATATTTGGTCAACCTACATCACAGAATGACCTATGATTGAGGCCATAATGGCACTTCAACCACAATGGCCTATTGTGCCCCTTCAATTACCTCGAAGCTTGATCTTCACATGATCAACATCCAAAAGATTCATCCATTCAAGAATGAACCATTTGGCCCGAAAAGGCTGATTTCACACATGACCCCTGTGCTCTTCAAGACCCAGGAGTCATGACATTGTGTCCACATTTGGTCAACAGCCATCAAAGATGGTCAAGAAGGCAATTTCACAAAGTTCTATTGTGCCCCTTCTGACCTTTAATCCTTCACATAGACAAAGATGCCTCAGAGGTCTCAATGACACTGTGACTATTTGGAGGCCCATAAAGCTTCTTTTCACCAGATTTTCTGTTGTAACTCCAATGACTTACGACGCCACATCAACACTATGTGACCAAGATGAAAACTCACCACGCGAGGAACATTATAACATTCTAATGGCACTTTGGTGGCAAAGATACATTTTGGGATGGGATGGATGGGATAGAAAAATCATAGAAGGATTGAATGGACAGATGGATTAGATGGCAGATTGATGAGATGGATGAATAGATGGAATGGATACTGTGATCAATGGGATGGGCTGCATGGATAGATATGGATGGTTTGGATAAGATCGATGGATAGAGGAACTGGTTGGGATTGGGATGTATAGATGCTGGAATGGGAGATAGATGGATGGGATGGGATATATGATGGGTTGATGAAGAATGGGATGGGATGAATGGCTGTGATGAATGCTGGACGGATGGATAGATGGATGGGATGATGCTGGATGGTTGGATAGAACAAATTTATGGGATGAATGGGGGGGATAGGAGTGGCTTGAATGGGATGGCTAGAGGATGGGCTTGGATAGAAGCAATGGATGGGATGAATGGGGTGGATAGATGGCGGGATGAATAGATGGATGGATGGATAGATAGATGGGATGGATAGATGGATGGTTGGATAGAAGAAATGGATGGGATTATATGGGTGGATAGATGCTGGATGGATGGATAGCTGGCTCGTGGGATGGATAAATGGCTGTATGGATAGATGGATGGGATGGGATGGGTTGGATAGAATCGTATGTATAGAGGCAATGGATGGAATGAATGGGGTGGATAGATGCTTGGATGGGCTGGATATATCCTGGGGATGGATGGATGCTGATAGATGAATAGATGGGATGGATGGAAAAAAGAACGACATGCGGATCACAATGGTTCAACCAGAATCACTGTTTGAACTAAAAAATGCCATAGATCCCAAGATGGAGGGATTATCTTGGCATGCAGATTAACCGGCATATGCTTAGCTGGTTGAGCTAAAATGCATCTCTCCCTATAAACAGCAATTGGGTGTTCCTCTAGAACATTTACCAAATAACTCACATTGGGTCTCTTTGCAATGACATTTTTGGTACATTATGTAGTTTGAGATTTACGGTTTCTCATTAGCAGATTAGCAGTTCCAGAATAGAGGTCCTGAATGCATCTTCTGGACTGTACAAGCTAAATTCAGGAAAGGACTTCCATTTCCATAGAAGATATTGTGTCTGGCAGTTCCTCACGATCCTCCAATTTTGTGTGATTTTTTTTTGGAGCGAACATTGCAAAAAAAAGTAGGAGAAAGTAGGGAGGGAAATAGGATTTTCGAGAAAAATGTAGGAGAAGTAGGAGGCAAGGGCTAAACGTAGGAGAGTTTGAAAAAAGTTAGGAGCTGTTGCATCCCTGCAAATTATATGAAATTTGAGGAGGGCAGCAATTCCTCCAACTGAACATTCTATAACCTGGAACAACCGTGATATTTGAATGATTTTATTCTCTTTAACATTATAACCACCAAAAAGGAATATTAATTCAGCTAGAAATTGCCTTTGATGTTTCTCCTGTGAAACTACAGTTAGAGTAACATAACTAAGGCTCACACATCTGACAATAGGTTGTAATAGCATCAGGCAGAGTGTAGTGAAAACTAACATTCATTGACTGCTCCTTCAAGCAGGTTTTCAACTTGATATATACACAGAAATCCAAATGTTGATGAGTTGCCTATGTGCATGGCCAGAACTTCATGGATCAAAATAATCCTCTTCATGGTTATACGTGCACATGATCACCAACAACAGCTGGACGGTATCATAGACAAGATTCTCCCCATAGCTCATCATTACGGCCGCCCTATTTTAATCTGTCACCACTCTTTGAGAACAAGGCAAATAATTTCTTAAATAACTAGACATGTGTAGGCGGGTAAACCGCCCACGTGTATATCCCAGCTTTGAGCAAATCATTGGGAAGAAGTATCTAGCACCCATAAAGACCCCACGCCATTTGCTCAGAAACCAAGATAAACTTCATCCACCAAGTTTTGTTGCAATCCATGGAAGTTACTGGGCACTGGCTTTGAAATGACTTCTAGCTTCGTGAGGAACAAATGTAGCCCACATACACCGAGTTTCGTTCAATCTGACAAAGTTTGGAAAATTGCATTATGTTTCAAGGAATGGATTAAAGCGCTAGTTTTGCGGAAAAAAAAAAATTCAAAATGGCTGCCATGTGGGTTCCAATGTGGCGAAAACTAAAGTGGGGTCCCAAAACGATCGCTGTGTTCCGAAACGCGCGAATCTGCGAAAAAGTCAGTTCGTCAAAAAATCCAAGATGGCCGCCGTTGGAGGGTTGTGGCCACGCCCACTTTCGAAATCGTCTAAGATTCCTTCATGGAGGATCTGTACACCAAGTTTCAAGTTGATCGGTTAAAGCGTTATTTTTGCGAAAAAATTCAAAATGGCTGCCATGTGGGGTCCAATGGGGCGAGAATTAAAGTGGGGTCCCAAAACGATCGCTGTGTTCCGAAACGGCATATCTGCAAAAAAGTCAGTTCGTCAAAAAATCCAAGATGGTCGCCGTTGGAGGGGTGTGGCCACGCCCACTTTCGAAATCATCAGAGTTTTCTTCATGGCGGACCTGTCCACCAAGTTTCAAGTCGATCGGATAAAGGTTATTTTTGCGAAAAAATTCAAAAATTCGCTGCTGTGGGGGGTCAATGGGGAGAAAATTAAAGTTGGTCCCAAAACGATTGCCCGTACGAAATGTGATATCTGCAAAAAAGTCAGTTCGTCAAAAAATCAAGATGGCCCGCATTGATGGGTGTTGGCCACGCCCCCTTTCGAAACTTGTTCAAGTTTTCACATGACGAACATGGTGCCAAGTTTCAAGTAAGTCGGACAATGTGTGTGGAGAGCTAGAGCGTAACGGAGAATAAAATGCGGTAGTTGAAAATCCAAGATGGCCGCCGTCAGAGTCGTGTGGCGACGCCCACTTTCGAACTTGTCCAAGATTCATTTCCATGAACAAACATGGGGTTCTGGTTGCCAAGTTTCGAGTAAATCGGAAATGCGTTGAAGAGACTAGAGCGCTAACGAGAGCAGCATGGCACGACGGTTGAAGCCAAACCAGATACCCCGGGACACTACAGGTCGTTCCCGGGGGATATAATTAATATTCTTTCAAAAATGTTATTGTGATAAATTAGAAGATAACATTGTGAATGGCTAGTGTCCCCTATGACCGTTGAGCACTATATCATTAATATTCATTTAATGCAACCGTGAACAGGGAGTTCCATTCAGCCTTTTTCATGTCCTCTTTTTCCAGCAACGAAGCTACCCAGACTGTAGTAACCTATTGTATTGACTGATATGAAACTACAATGAAAAATAAATCTGTTGCGAATGATAGTATTAGGCCAAATTTGTAAATTTGTGGAATAGCTCCCTGTGGCCAGAAATACGAATACATTGATTATGGCGGCAAGATTTTTTGATAAATTGCGGAATACTGATCACCATTTCCTCCAAAATAGAACTGAATGAGGCTGTAAATTTGACTGAAAGTTCTTCTTGTAGATGAGTACCGAGAGGATGGCATTAAATTTTCGTATATATATTGATCGCTCATTTCACAACGTTATTTCGCAAGATAGGCTGAATGGAGCTTTAAATTTACATTAACATTTAATTCATGAGTGATGTGTTTGGTTCGTCCAGGGATAGCGTACAGGGCGTTTCTCGGGGCTCATAGTCACCTTTCTGAGAAGTGGACACTGATTTTTATTTGTGGGTGAAGTGACAAGTTCATGATTTAATTTCTGACTAGACCCAAGAATTAGAAGCCAGCGCTAAACCTGGGCATGGCACACTGGAGTGTTGTCGATGAGAACGCCAGTAGATGGAAACCCCTGGATTTTTATTTCACCCAGGTCTTTTGACACTTTTGAGAAGACTGAGAGAGCAAGGTACTCTCAGTGTTATTCACAGGTATCAGGGGGAAAAGCCATGGGGGGTCACTGATTGGAGTTTGTGTTGGATCTTGCCTTAAACCAGCTATAAGGCATGAGTTGAATTTCAATTTTGACATATATCTAAAGTTAACATCCTTTGTTTGAAAGATGGACCATATATATGCTTCTATGAAAGCCACCACGCACGGCAGCATCAGCTAAATATTACAACGTTACGCCCGTTTAAAACGGAAACTCGAAACCATCATCAGGCGACGTATCGCTATAAACCCCCGCCGTAATAAAATCTCTAATATGATCCCGATGTCAGCCGCGATGGGCTCCCTCTTAGATGGCCACGTAGTACAGTCAGGTGGCAGAATCAATTGCCAAGTTAGGGCAAACCCTTCTCATAGGTCCGCATTGGACACTGATGAAACTAGATGTCCAAGGTAGTCGATGACGTCTAGATCGCATGTGGGCATCAACAGACCGGCTCAGTATTGGGAGATAGGTTTTTATCAAGGTGTTTGCCACAAGGGCACAAACACTGGTGATTCTACCACTTTTCCCATCGTAACTATTACTGTTTGGTTTGAAAGCAAAGTACTCATCATTCACTGATCACTGCTTGTCAAGGGCGTGGGAAGGGGGGGGGAACCAGGTAATAGAACAAGGCCATTACCTAAATTTCTACTATCCAAACAAATGTACACAAGAGTCGTACAAGAAGGTCGGACTGAAATGTGTAGCTAGGAAGGAAAACAACCAAAGAGCACCAATGTGCTCTAGCTCAAAACTGCACAAATGTACCAGGAAGAATGTACAATTATACATTGTTAAATTTTCAAGATCATGAGGCTAAGAAGGCAGTTGCAAGCAATGGCATATTGTGCCTTTGAACCAATGATGTTCATTACGCCAAACAGGTCTTAGCAGTCAATGACCAGTTACCTCCGTTAGTCAACATCCATCGACGAATGCCAATTGAGGAGAGAAAAGGCAATTCATGACAATGGCCTATTGCGCCCCCTTTAATGACCTCTGATCTTGGACTCACAAAAGTCACTGAAACCATTGGGTCATAACATCCAGTAAAGATTGACTGTTGCTCCTTTTCATCAAAGTCACTGTTTTAATTCTTACGACACTATATGATGCTGTATCCAAAATCTGCAACAGCTGAAAGATCATCTCCAACGGAACATTATGACACAGTTTCAAGAAATCTGATGTACTTTGCAGGAGGAGATACATTTTGAAATTTTATTACATATCCTATATTGCCCCTGCCCTTCACAAAGTCAAACATGTCTCATGGTCCAATGTACCTGTGTCCATTTTGTTGACATCCGTCATCAGCGAATGACTGTTTGGGGGCCCAAAAAGGCATTGTTGACACACTGGATAGAGTAGATAGGCTTCAGGGCCCAAGTGGGTCCTAGCTTGGACCAAAAGTCCAATAGGTTATGACTATTTTTACATTCCTTATGTTATGATCGAAGCATCAGCACTGTAGTAGGAGAAACCTTTTGCGTGATTGCACGTAATGGGCCCTCGTCCAAGCCAAAATTTCTGAGACCCTGAAGGTACGGTTACTAGACCATCATTATGACTGAACATCAGCACTGTCTTGTGCACCAAAATTTACCAGTATTTCATATAATGGGCCCTAGGGCCCAAATGGGCCCTGGGCCCAAAATTCCTGAATAACTCCAATGGCCCTCCACCCAAGGACCATTACATGTAACTTTGAAGAAAATCAATTGAATCTTGTGGGGAGGAGATGCATTTCAAGCACCATTGTGTGAAATATCATGAAATGGGCCTTCGGGCCCAGGTCAGACCTTGGAACAAAAAATCCTGAACACCCCAAAGATACGTCCATTAGACCATCATTATGACCGAACATCAGCCACTATGCAACTTAAGTTGTAGGAGATACAAGATTTAGCGTTACTACACATAATGGGCCTCTTGGCCCAAACTGGGCCCTGGGCCCAAAATTTCCGAACACCCCAATGGCCCATCTATCCAAGGACCCTTACATGTAAATTTAAAGAAAAATAATGGAAGCTAGTAGGAGGCGATGCATTCAGTACCATTGTGTGAAATTTCATGAAATGGGCCCTTGGGCCCAAGTGGGGACCTTGACCAAAATCCTGAACACCCCGGAAGATCCGGCTGATAGAGCATCATTATGACGCAACATCAGCACTGTGCAACCAAAAATTTGTAGGATAAGTAGCGTTTTGCAGTCCACTTATTGGCCCATTGTGCATTCAATGCCATTTGACCTGACTTTAGGGTTGTCAACGAATTGACCTCAGCAACAAAAAATGTGACAAATTGAGTCGAGATTCATCAAGCAGACAAAAACATTTTGATGGCCCAAAAAGCAAAAGTTTACAGACTGGATAGATAGGAGGATAATCGTGACATGGGCATCGCAATAGCTCAACAGCATAGCTGGTTTGAGGCTAACAACTAGTAAGTCCATTTCCTGAGGGATTTGATGCTAATATAAACATGAATTGGGAGTTGCCCCACTGCCAAGTACACAATCCAGGGTTTGAAATAGCTTCGAATCTGCGTTGTGCTCTTGTGCAAGGTGCATTGTCACACCCCCAATACCTGGGGAGGATCAGTCTAATGGAGGTCAATCCTAATTATGTGTGAAAACTTCCCCCAAAATGCGTTTACGGTAACTGGTCAGTACACAGAGTGTGTCGTTTTCACTCCCGATAGAAAAATAATGGGAATGCTGGCCTACTGAGTGGCATTTTTCATTATTATAATATAAAGTGACGCACAGATGTGTCAATTACAATGATCCATGACTACCTTTGCGATGACTCACCCTGTACAGGGTGGTGAGGTTGCAACATCCCATTGAATTAGAACGTCACAGAAATATGTCAAGACAAGGTATCACCCACACTCTTATGTCTTGGTGAAGGGCACAGCAAACAAGCATAGTATACACTATGTAACAACAAAAAGGTTATTAGTTATTGATTTATTTTTGGCAAGTATCTGCATCTTGTATAATGGTTGTGATACAACTACTGTTGAAAGCAGGGGAGGGGGGGAGGAGCAATAGACCTAACTTTTTGTGCATGAAAAAGCTGTTATGTACGGAAGCTGTCACCAAAAGCTGGGAGGGCCACAACCTCATGACCCTTTCTTCCCAGTGGGATCCCAATAAGTAACTCAAATTCACAGCTCACCCTGGGAGGAGGCAGAGTTGAGAGTATTCCTCCTTTCTTGAAGATGGTATGACTTGACCACCACGGGCAAAACTACTGAAGTCATCAAAACATCACCGTTACAATCAAGGTTGTCAATCAGCTCATTTAGGAGGAACATACGAGAGTGGAATGTCAGCCTACAATAGGAAGATGGGAAATGATAAACCATATCATATCTTAATGATACATGGGGAGAGGTTCCTGAAACGTAAGCCTAATATTTGAAGTCAACACTTCTTTGTAGCTTGGAATATGCAGAGGGCCTTTTTTTAAGAAGACATCGATGTGGGGGGGTCCAACACGAAACATCACTTTTGAAAAATGTTAAACAAAGGGAAAACAAAACCTATGTGCAACGGATGTTGCACCCCACAATTGGAGTTGAGAAAGTTTTTACTTTTGAGGCGGATGTGGAATTCGATCAGCCAATCACAGTGACTCCTTTAAAATAACATCTGAATTGAGCAGCATTGTAAGAAGCTATGAAATAGCCCAAGAGAACAAATGAGTGAATAATGATAAATTCTAAAGAAAGTTGCTTAATGATATTAATTTGCTGGGTGATATGATTGATTCATGCAGTGTGGACACTTGCATACCCAGACGTGAACTTCATGACATCAGGGAATGCAGAGAAATCAGGTGAAAGGGATGGGGGATTTAACTTCATGAAGGAATCCAGTTTGATCATTATGAAACAAATCATTTTCATAAAACATGCATGGCGATATTACCATAACTCAGCGACAGGAAGACAATTCTAACAGCTAATTGATAGGTGCATAACATCTTGAGAATGGATATGAAAGTATTAATCTATGTGATCAGAAGATTTACGAACTGTACAAGATGATATAAAGCACTGATATATATATATCAGTGTTGTAGTCGAGGAGACCGGACTCTTCGAGACGAGATCGAGACCAGAGGGTGTCAAGACCGAGACCGAGACCAGTCGAGCACAACTTCGAGACCCAAGACCGAGACAAGCATGGTCCGAGGCCGAGATCGAACCGAATGGTATAGTGTATAGGGACACAATTCAAAGTCCGAACGGGATTGTAAGCTATTTACACCCAAGGCTCTATTTTGGACACATGATAGAAAAGCTTCTGCTCACGATACATTTGCTTTCCTACGACTGCAAAAGCAAGTCAACACTCCTTTTCACGATCATTCTCCACCAATCGACGAGGAATATGTCTAACCACTGAGCATCAATCAAGGGTGGTGCCATGTAAGCATCGCACACCCCGCCCATTCCGTCAGCCACCCCTATCTCAGTTTCGCCAAATTTAATTGTGAAGCCATGAACCAAAATACACACCCCTCATCACATTTAAAATAAAATCAGATGTTTGAAAGACACCTGTCAATGCCACTGTACTGAATGTCATGATGAGCCCCCCTCCCCCCTCTTTACTTTGTCTTCCTCTTCTCTTGGCCTGGGAGCATTTTTCTCTGCATTTTTCATTGAAAGAATTCAGAATATACGGCTTCCTAAACCACGAAATTATTGATATCTCTCTCAGTCTCTGGATTCCAATTAGCTTCTTAGGTTGTACCCTCCCCCCCCCCCCACCCCAGGACACCCGTTCCTTATGTGGCCAGGTTGGGGCGCTATTGTGTCTCCATCCATCGCCCCCTCCCTAGATTCCCAAATCTACACACATAATTTGACCCTTTCAAGATTACCATACTTTTGTACTATGATGGATGACCAATTTCATATTACAGGTAATGTTTCCAAAATGAGATTCAGTGTTCAGGCCAGGTTTCCACTTGGGGACTTTTCACAAATACCAGTCAGTTTAAGTTGGTCATTTTCAACTAATCCAAAGCCAGCCAAATACCCCTGGACAAACAATGCACCACTGGGACTAGGGCCTAGTACTACTAGTACGTTCGTAGGTCTGAATGCCTATAAATTCTTTAAGAATCTTCATGATGACATAACAATTAAAACATCAGCGTACATGTACAATAAGTGTTACTATGAGACAATTCCACATTCAGGACTGCGCCAAGTCAGATCACTTTCGCGAACTGGTACCAATGCAGTAAAGGCTAAAACCCATCTGGGAAAAATCAAAAACAAATTCATGTTCAAATTAATAACATTGATACTTGATAGTCATTCTGGCTACTGCAGTACTCGCAAATTCAGTTAATAATTATGCTCCCTCCTCCCCACAAAATCAGTAAGTGAAATCACTAAATATTCACTTCTTTCGGTCACACTCACATCAGGATTCGTTTTGTATGGCGGTGAATGCGTAACCGGGTTCCCATTATTTTAGGTCGGGTCTTTTTTATTCATTCATGTTTGATCATGGTCGGGGTACTATATTAGGGTTGGATATAAATTAGGAGTGAATAGGCTAACAGACGGCTTTGAAAATCATGGAAGAACAGGATTACTATTCAAGGTTGCGAACAAACACAGTAAATTATTCGGAGCAATTTGATGCCCAATGCCCAATAGATCCACTGTCAAATACAGGCATCTCAAAGGAAGATAGGTACCAGGTCTTCGACTCCTGCCTACTGTACTGTGACGGTGAATGCAACAAGGTGAGTAGCAACAATCTGAGCTGGGCGTTTCCAATATTGACCCAGTACTTAAAGGACCACTCCACTTGCTAGTTCATAAGCCAAAGCTCAAACACATGATTGCAGATGATTTTCATGAACTAGAAATTATTTCCGAAGACAAAAGACTAACGAAAAAAGACGACAACATACTTTTGCTGGTCTCAAAGCGAACGGGAAGAATTTCCGAGACCAGAAGGGTCGAGACAGAGACGAGGACAAGGTGTCGAGACTGAGACCACAGGGTGTCGAGACTGAGATCGAGGACCAGCAAAAAAAACTGGTCTCGAGACCGAGACCGGTCTCGAGACTACAACACGGATATATATATATATACATATCAATATATATATACATAGGTAAGGAATGAGATGGCCAAGCATGGCTTGTTGTGGACATGGCCGGACACTGTTGCCTGAATCATTACATAGCCACAGAGATTTTGAATCTGATCTTTAATATGAGGCATTAGGCCCTCTTTTTAAAAATAAAAATCAAACAAGCATGACATTAATGATATAAAGCAAGGTTCCAATTACCTTGTTTTTTCTGATGTCTTGTTGCAGGGTGGTTTGTAATTTTCCGGGCAAGGATTAAATAAAAACTGGCGTAATGACTGGAATCAGACTGATTTGGAGTAATAGTCTTGTCTCAAGCAGCGCCTCCTCCACTCAATCCCCTGGTCCTAGAACCTGATGAAGACCACCCCTGCACCACACCACTCAAGATCGAGCTACTAACCATGACAGCCACGCAGTGGTGTCTCACTTTTACAACATGGGTAGCGTGAGACATTCCAGGAGACATGCCTTTGACTGATGGAAACTGTGTCATTTTTTTAAAGAAGTTCTGTTCCTCACAGACCCCACTCTTAAAAAATGTGCCAATATCATTATTTTGGTACTTTTCGCTGACCATTCCAACTATACATGGTAATATTCTACACCCACCTCTTTGATGCAATTTGTGAACTCTGCTAGCACGTCCAGCTGGTCCTTGTCTGCTTGAAGAGAACAGGCAACAATTCTCAGACGCTCATGACAAGTGGTCCGCGATGATACGACGGCCTTGGTAATTCAGGACCAGTTCTTGGGCTGGGGCTTCTGGTGTGATGATACTCTGGGGCAATGAAATCACTGTCATCTGAAAAATTTCAAGGGGAAAAAAAGAATCTAAATGCTACAATAAATGCCTGACAGAGGTATATACAGTGGGATTCCAGGTTTACACACACCAGACCTCTGCCTATAGTCATTTTTCAAATGTGAGTGAAGTCTTGAGTGGTCACATGTACATCACTCCCCCTGAATGGTCAGTCACAGTCTGAGAGAATTGTTCATTTTATTTGGAATATGCACCAAAAAACAATGATAGAGGAAGCTTGGTCTACTATGGGTAATTTTCGAGGAAACTGTAGTTCATATAACCAAGACTTCAATACATGTTGAAAAGGAGGGTAAACAAAAAGATGTCAAACGTACACACAACAACAATACTATCAATGGAAAAGACCAAGATCAGTAGATGCGTGACTCGAGAGGGTTCGAGAGAGGAGTACGAGGGCCATACATATTCGCTTCAGTTCTCCCAGCATTGAACAAGATGCAGGGATGCAACCAACTTACCCCTGTGTTGCAAACAGTCTCCTGGCACAGGATTATACCACCAGAGTCATGTGACCAGTCCAACCAAAGCTGAAGGTGCTGCTGGATAGCCAAGGGAAGCTTCTATGCTTCACTAAATTTCTGTGAATAACAGTTAGCTTAATCTAATATAGCCGTCAACATGCATAAACTGCCTCGACCATCACAGTGTGCAATCAGGAGGGAGTCCTGCTGAAGGTCACAACAAGGATCCACAACCACCAGATTGCAATCTTTATGCCCTGATCCATTGGATTAAAGAGGTCATTATCATCTAGGAAGCAACGATCTGCATGACGACATGACAAAAAACCGTCTCAGTGTAATTATATTCCCATGACACTGGAAGTGTCCGGGGATATTAATGGTTGTGGGTGTGTAGCTGCCGCCACAGCTGCCGAGGCCGGGCCGCCCGCCGTCCCAGGCCTCCGCCGCCGCCAACCGGAAACTTTAGGCATTAGCGCAATAACTCTTTATTGCTCATCCGATTGAATCCTGAATCGTGTACACAGGGAATAATTTGGTCCCAAAAAATGTGGAAGGTCATTTCAAGCCATCGTGGGTCAAATTGTGTGCATAATTTCTGGACTTTTTTGGTAACTTCCTCCATGGATTAACAACAAAACTTGTGGATGCAGGCTATCTTGGTTTCTGACCAACATGTAGGTCTTTATTGGTGTTTGATACTTCTACTTTCCCCCCTTCCCATGATTGCTTAAAGCGGGATTACCGGGGCGGTTCACCCGCCTGCACATGTCTAGGTTTCCTATATAGATCACAGAATATCATTGAGATGGTTGGTGGATACAAAATACGTTTGAATATATAGTGGGATGCAAATGGACACCATCAACTTTTCATCAGGAGCGCAACGACGTGCTCTCCAGGCCATATCCACTTTCACGTTTACCTCTCCATTCTGCCTGGTCTCCAAAGCTTATACCATGTAAAACTCCCGAGTGAAAAGGGTGGAATGGGGGGCAATGCGCGCTTGTAAAGGCCTTGAATGATTTGTCCAATTTATTCAAGGCATAATGAAGTGTGTAATGCCTCTTCACAGAGTCATAGATTTTTCATCTTGGGGGAGAGGTGGGGATTGGAACTCTTCCCTTTCTAATTTTGAGCAAGGCACTGCCTCTTGAAGGTACGACCCTAATATAACAGTATTTAGATGTTGATGAAGATTCTAACCAGTCCCGAATATCTGGAGTTTGTTCACATGCCAACAGTCATACGCAGTCCCTCATAGACCTGCTCAGGTTTTTTCTGAAGCTGCTCGGTGCTCTTCCTGCCTTATTTCTTCCAAGAAAGACCCTCTGCTCTAACTCTGTTAGCCTCAGTTTTACCACGGAGCCATCCCTCCCCTAGTCCCATCGCCCCAGACCTCTCCTCAGCGCCATATACGCCTCTTTAATCCTCCTTGGCAGCCGCTCTGTCATCATCTAGCCTAAAAATCAAATTCACAGAAATGAGAAAATATGCGAGAGTTACTATGAGAATTGGACTTTTTAATACCTCATGTTTTTCATTTATCAGTACAGTGGTGAAGGGGAGGGCGCTCTCAAAATCATCATCCTATACTCCAAGTTAGTGGACTTTCATGGTGTCTTCCACACAACACTTTCCACAATGAACCGGTACCTTGTAGCTCAGGAATCAGATTCCAGTTTTCTTGAGGACAGGTGGTCGTTCCCTAGACCTGGTCTTTGCCTTAGTCTACTTACAGAGTAGTGCTGTTCCAGCAATCTCCATGTCAGTAACACTTCCGGATCCCGCCCCCCTACTTGAGCACATCATAATTCCATAATCAGCTAAGTTTTCTCACCCTTCATAAATCTCTCGTCTAAAGTGCCTAAATAAGGACCACCCAAAACAGTTTATCCATTTCTATTGACAAAATTGTGCCTATTGAGAAAAATAAGATGTTCTGTAAACAGCACTAAAATTTTTATTTTTTTTGGATTATGACAAATCATATTGAAAGGTACGCAATTTTGCAAATGACTGGTGCTAGTTTGTAATACATCGCTGAGTGACACAACTATATGTGTTACTGTGCAAAAAACTGTTCTGGGAACTGCACAAGCTTCCTTTGATTCTTCAGAACACACAGGCTGACACCGTTCTAAGTGAATTGGATAAGTTTTAATTCCTCTAGCAGCTAAATGAAATTGCAATTCCCAGGCAAAAGAGGAAAACAGAATGAACTGAGAAGATCCTGAGCTGATTGCTGTACAAATCTCTGAATTTTTGCTATATTGAGAGGCCAAGGCTCCGGTACATTGACTGTAATTTTAACATCCCCCCACCTTCCCCCCCTCGCCCTACTATACTGCACAGGAATGTACCACTTCTATGAACATTTATGTCGAATGAATCAGAAAACTAAGTACAGTAAATTAAAACATTATCACATTGGTATTAATATACTTGCTACTAGGATCAGGCATGGTGCATTCCAGATAGCAATAAGCATTGAACTTGCACTTCACAGTGTACTGTACCGTATGATGGAAGCCGTCACTCTCATTCTTGATGGCTGGAGATTGAATCCCCTAATGCTGCCCATCGCGCTGATATTATTATCTTTTGAGGTGTACATGGTCAAGCTGACGTTCCTTCCTCCTGTGTCCTACACCATGGGTGGGGCGATGTGAACCCTCTTTCGTACCCTCGTGTCCCCATAGTCGCTTTGTTGAATGCAAGACTTAGCTTCCTCCTCTTGAGGTCTCGGGTCTTGTAGAATTTCAATTGGTCCTCAATGGGAGAAAATTTGCAGAACTGGAATTGTCGAAAAAGTCGCCTAAGAACCATAATCTGACCATTGCATCGAACATTTCTTTTCCTGGAAGGAATGGAAATAATATTTTCCACTATGGCTAAAACATTGATCTAATAATTTATTTAAACAAGATTGTTATTGAACTTCTAGTCTGAGTCCTTGAAAATATGGTCTTTTAGAGTCCGAGTCACGACTTGATTCGTCCGCAGCTGATCCTGCGCACTGGCAAAATAGCATAACGTGTCAGTGTCCAATACACAGCAATGCCCTTTATTTCGCCTGTTAACGCCTACATACTCCATAGTCTTGCTCATTCTAACTGCTTCTATGTTCGAATAGTGGGCATGATAGATTGTTGAAGTGGTTTTAGTATAACCTGATCGGTTGTAATTTCCCCATGTCTCTTTCCCTCCCTCTAAGACTTTTCCGCCAGTGAGGGTTGTATACCTACTGCGAGACGCTCACCACCCGGAAATGTATACTTCTTAGAGCCTTCTTTGGATCCAACCACAGCATGAAATTACACAACTCTGAACAACTGTCATCCCGTAAAATGACATGGTCATGTCCTATAATACCCCCATGTCACTCATTCTTGCTCTCTAAAACAATACGGTGACGACACTCCTCCAATGGATTGGTCCACTCGTGCTCAGTACACTTCCAATACAATGGAATTTCACTCTATAGAGCGAATTCTACCGTATAATGGGCGAAGATTCTCTCCATATGAGTGAATGAGTGTTGATCACTCTGCACACTTCAGCATGTCTGAGACTGAACATTTCTCTTTTGTTTTATAGAGTATACATGTCAACCAATTGCTCTGAAAATTCCAGCTAAAGGGGCATAACATATGCATGTTTTCATAATTAAGAGCAACCCTCCGGGCTCGTTTTGCTAAGTAGGGCCCTTTGTGTGAGCAGTCAATGGATAGTGGGGAGGCGGCTGGGACAAGGGATTGGTAAATATTAGGTTGGCCCTCATTTATGGTAGTCAGGATGGTCGTCACCAATCCTGTTCTTGGTATATATTTTACTTCATACATAATATGACAATTCTGATTGAAATTGGGGAGTTCATAATTAAATGAGGCCGTTTTTCTATCCCCCCATCCCCCCCCGTCACACCTCTACCGGCCATACCCTGATCACAGTGAGGCTAGGCCTCCATGAAATGCATACTGAGCCAAAAATCAAAACTGTTTATTTAGTTGGAAAATCATATCAAATTCCTACAAATTTTTAGTTGAGTAAATAAAACCAAACAAACTATCGGGATTTAGTGAAAATGAGTGAAATATGGTGATCTTTGGCGGGCCTTCATGTGCCTCTCATGTAGCGTGCCCCCCTCCTCCCCCCCCCCCCAGACATGAGTTTTTTCGCACGTGCTACCTAGGCCTAGGCTTATATTATATGATTGCTATTGTGACTAGACCAAGTAAAGCCACAGGTCTCGATGAAATTGGTGCTCACATTTTGAAGATTACCGCAATGAAGGTAGCCCCGATATTACCCCTTTATTGACGTCATCGTGCCAGTGTATTTCCTCGTGTTTTTGGGAAAAAAGCCGCCAAAATCATTCCAATTAACATGGGTCCAAGCCTCGAAGTTTCCAACTATCAGCCCTCACTATATTGCCCTCCTTTCCAAATATTGGAGAAGCCGTTCATATAGCACCTAAGGCAATATTTACATAATTTTTAACCTTTACGAGTTGCTCAATCTGGTTTCCGAGAAAACATTCAATGCGAAACTGCTTTATTGAAGATTGGAGACCAATGGATGGATACATTGACAAGGGGGCATTACGGGTCCTATCTTCTCATATCTCCGGAAGCATTTTTTTAGTAAATCACAATGATATTATTATCAAAATTACGTATCTACGGTTTCTTCTCTGATGAATCAATGAAGTGGTTACCCTTCGTTTAACCCACCGATTTCAGTGTACCTCTAAAAATGGTGTATTTTCCACCCGGAGGCGTTGTCT
This sequence comes from Sclerodactyla briareus, assembly GCA_026419785.1. Classification (NCBI taxonomy): domain Eukaryota; kingdom Metazoa; phylum Echinodermata; class Holothuroidea; order Dendrochirotida; family Sclerodactylidae; genus Sclerodactyla; species Sclerodactyla briareus. Next base: position 43,769 of record JAODTK010005843.1, read on the forward strand.
ATGTTGGTGGTACCACAAGGAGTCTACTTGGACCCTTCTGTTCCTATTTATAATCCATGATTGGCTTTGACTTGAAACACTGTCTGCAGATATGTACGCTGTGCCACAACATTTACGTTCTGGTAATCCACTCACGAATTGAATTAAAATGCAGGAAGGATCTGATCAAATCAGTGACGTGGTGTTTCTTACAATAAGATGGTAAGTAACACGGATATACGAAAACGTTATTGATTGGGTCATCAACCGCGGCTACGTCTTTACACCGACCAATGCAAAGAACTCACTGGTATCACTCCAAGATACTACTCTTCAGGCAAGTGATGAAACTTCTTAGGTGTGATGATTGACACAAGCTGTCCTGGCATGTCCACAGATTAACCATTATTATAAATATCCTAGCGATCGTCTCGCCGTTAGGCCGTATAGTCCATTCTTGAACGTTAGTACTCAATTCTCTATACAACGGATATATTCGACCTGTCCGAGCATTATATGTATCATCGTATGGGGCACATGCAACAACGGAGATCGGCAAGAATTCTTAACGTTTACAAAAGACTGCAGGCCCGTATTAGTCTAAATTAGGAATTTTGAAAGTTCCAAGAGCTGTTTGTTGTATTAATTGGCCAAACCTCGTGACATTCAAATACTATACACGGCTCATCATGATGTACAAGTCGGGTCTGATGTATGCACCAGCCTAATTACTTGCGGAGTTTTTTAACTATACCCGCAACGTACACGATCATAGGTTTACGATCAACTACACAGAATAATCTTTACACAAAAGGTGGAAAGACTGATACAACAGGCGTAGTTCTCAACACTTGCCGTTAAGGATTGTAAACAGTCGCCTGCAAGATGGCAAGTATGGCCAATTCGTTGCCATCGTTACAACGTTAGTTTTACAATTTATTCTCTTCTCTTGGCTTAAACAGTTCAAGGGTCATTTGGATCCCGTTTCTTTCATTCATTTTTCCAACATTATTTACCATCTGCTAATTTTACTGTCCTGTTCTTGAATCTTACTGCGTTGTTTGTATTAGGGCCTCGGGGAAGATTAGCTTCTGGCTAACCGAGTAACCATTTGAATTTTTAATTAAAAAAAATCCCCCCCCCAAAAAAAAAAAAAAAAAATTATTGTGATACTAACCTTAGGTAGGCCCGCTAGTGTCACTGGCGCCGTGTTGTCGTGGGTGTGAGTGACCAATGGGGGAGTCTCTCAGTACATTCCCAGAAGTGGCCAGTGCATTCCCAAGCCGGATATAGAAAGTCAGAGAAATTCGCGAGTGAGTGAGCTTAAAGCAAAACTTATTTAACCATCCTAAATTGAACTTCAGTTAAACTTGAGACTGAATCCCTGAAGAGTGACAAACAACTCCACAACAATGTATCTCTGCGCTTAATTGAAACGGACAACTCATCCCAACTATGTTGGTAATTGCGTAGAAAATTAATTGATGACAGCGGCGCGATATATTTTAACCTAGCAGTATGGGGTGACCCGAATTTATGGATTCTGCAAATGTATAATAATCAATATTAAGGTTCGAACCTGATGACCGTAATACTGACAATCTTATAATTTGTTTGATGACTCGGAAGTGGAGGGAAATAATGAAGAAAGTCGATTTTAAAATTTTCCTCTATTTTAGGAAGTGACACGATCCTGGAATTTCATAGTTTGGTTAGTCTGGGGAAAAAAGCGATCGGACTTATTGCAAGTTGTTGTCTTGGTGATTGAGTATATCGCCCCTAGTTATAGATCGCATGAGCAAGGCGTTCGATACCGATCCAAAGAGACCTAATAAATGATGATTCAACAGTCCTCGAGACCGACGAACTCTTTTAAACCTCATTTCACTATTACTGAACGTGTTTCATACACGGTCAAATTAGACGGCAAACTAGGAATCCTTTCAGCACGAACATCGGGTTCCCCCCAAGGTGACAGTGCTAGTGCAATTCTTCTTTATAACCGTTGTGTAGTCGAGCCGCTTCTCCAACCGAGGCCGCACCTCGAGGCCGAGGCCCCCCACAAAAACGTTTAAACATGTTAACATGTTGATTCGCTAATTGTGTGAAACATTCTTTGTTTGAGTAACAAAAAAGATTTAAGAGAAGTTTCCACAACGTTTTGAAGAAACTTTTGAAAACATTTCGGAAAAATTTCTGAAAGTTCTAAAACTGATTGGTAGCCAAGAGGTTGCGCCCAAACGTGGTCAAGTTTCTTTTAGTGTTATCAATTCTATTATATATCGTTTAGAGTTTCCTAGGTTTGCTGTAACGCCTAAATTCGAAAATGAAATTGAATGTTTCTAAACTATTTTCCTCCCAAAACATTTGGGAATGGCATTGAAAGTTTCCGTAACAGGGGTGGCGCCAGCTGGGGGGGGGGGGGGGACAGGGGGCCATGCCCCCCCCCGTGCCTGTCTGTGCAGAACACAATAATTCAGCCAAAAACCCAAAAAACCGTCGGGAATTTTTTCCCTCTCGTCGGGAGCCCGAGTGGGTACCTAAAGTACACACCCCGAGGGGGGGGGGGGGGGGGGGGGGGGGGGGGGGGGGGGGGGGGGGGGGGGGGGCGAGGGCTTTTTGCCGCCCCGACAGTATATATTTTCCAACTTCTTCTGTGAAAATCCTATATTGAGATCTGAAATATATTCGGCGCGCTTCTCGCAGCCTCATACCTTTTCTATATAATGCCAAGTTCCTCGCTCGAGTTTTAAGATCAGCGTAATCAACTCCTACGACTATCCTCAAGCGTTGAATATATAGATAGAAACACAACCTTAGGGATCACTTCGAAATGTCCCTGCAGAGATTAAGGTTACAATTCGTTGGGGGAGGATGGCCCTCGTTTCTGGCCGTCTGTCACTGTTTTGCCTCTGTGTAAGAGTGGTGTGCTTTCACGACCAGTGCCCATATTTCCTGTGCAGTTATTGGATCCTGACCATTTTCTATTCTACTAATAAGGCGCTGATTTGGTTGGGAAGCTATTGAAAGTAAAACACTGCCTCCCCAATGTATATTGCTTTTTTTGTTTTTTTTTTTCTTCAGAAAATGTTTAAAAATGAAAACATCAAAATGCAGGTTTTGACTAGGGGGTAGGGTGAGCCTCGTCGGGGAACTTGCCCGCCCCCCCCCCCTCCGTCTGGACTCGGACCCCCCGTCGGGAAATCCTGCGCCACCACCTGTTTCCGTAACATTCATTGTTAAGTTTTGTTTAATCACCAAAATATTTCAAGAAACATCTTAATATACGTTTGAAAACTTTCGTGTTTGCTGGGACCTTCCGAGGCCGAGGCCGGGCAATAATATTATCGACTCATTTAAATTTCAAATATCAGTGTTCAAATACAAATAATTTTGTTTTATCTCCGCCCATGTCCACAGCTAGTCTTTATGATTAATAATAAGAGACGAAGACGGTTTGAATCCCAACAAATGAGGATTGCTATATAAAGTTATACTTCTATTCTCATCAATTGTATTCATAACCTGAATCTCACCGCTGTGGAAAATCTTGGCCCGGTGTGGGGGCAGAATAAGCCCCCCCCCCCTTCATGGCTAAGCACTATTTCCACCGGCGCGCTACTAGCTGGGACACTGCGTATAACCCATTCATAACCAGGGCATATAGCCTGCATGCAGAGTACTCGATTCTGGCCGCACCATCTGGCTTCCATAGTTGTGAAAGAATGTGGCAGATGACCTGCCACATTCCAATTAATTTGTGTCGACACCATCATTTCCTTCCTCTCTTGAATCTATAGAAAATAACTTTTAAAAGCCCCTTGGCTAGGCCTAAGGCAGTAAGCAATACATTGTCTCAATCATAAAAAAAAATACAGTGACTCAACCCACATACCAGGTATGAACGTGGAATTCATCAGGTGGGGGTCCATTTATCGTGTTTAACAGCCAGGCGTCACACACAACACAGGGCTCGGCGATCATGAGGGGGACGGCGTCCCCGACCCCACATATTTTTGGTTGGGGGCCCTACGCAATGCCCGCACCCCCCTCCCAATATTTGAGCCTTACTGCTATCTCGCTGACACTGTTCCCGACATATCTGCAGCAACCGTGTTTAAGCAAGCAGAGAGACCAAAATGATCGAGTTGAGGAATTTGGCTTGCTCCATTTCGATTTTTTTTGCGCGCTACGCGCGCGTGTATTTTAATCTACAGTAGTCTTCGGACGCATGATGTGCCTTGGGCAACATTTATATTTCTTTGCGAAGCACGCTGAAATTTACTCTGGACTTTTCTTGAATATAATCAATCATGAAAGAAGGATTTCCTCTTCAATCGCTACAATTGATCGTTCGCATAAGACTGGCTTTACGCCAGCTTGGTGTGGTTCGCTCCTTCATTGGGGTTGTCGTTTTCTTCAAGAAACATTTGGTTGATAAACAAAAATACTACATACACATCGCTTCTTGAGTGTCTAGTGGGTTGAAGCGACGGGGGAGGGGGGTCCAAGTTGGTGGCGCCAGGATTCCCCCTACGGGTGGTCCATGTTCCCCCCCGACGGGGGGGGGGGGGGGCAAAGTGTTCCCCGACGATGCTCACCTACGCCCTATTCTCCAAACCTGCATTTTTTATGTTATCGATTTTTGACATTTGTCTTGAAGGGGAAAAAACACGAAAAATGAATACGGAGGGCAATGTTTACTTTCCATAGCTTCCCACTCAATCCAGTCGCCCTTATTAGTGAATAGGGTCGGTATCCGATACGTAAACGTTCACAGAAATCCTGGGCCCTGTGTCGTGGAAGCACACCACTCTTCACGAGGCAATTAAAAACAGTGGTATAAGGCCAGAACTATCATCCCCCTCCCCAAAAGAATTGGTAACTTCACTCTCTTGCAGGACATTTCGAAGATACTCCATTAACTGGGCTTGTGTATCCTACTTATATGCCACGATTGTTAAGTCTGTAGGGAGATGGTTACGCTGATCTTAAACTCGAGCGAGGAACTGGGCAATACTATAGAAGATTGTAGGGGCGCGCGAAGCGCGCCGAAAAATTTTCAGCTTCAATATAGAATTTCACTATAAAGAATTTGGAAATATATGACTAATCGGGCAAAAAGCCCGCGTCGGGGTGTGTACATTTTAGCGTACCCACTCGGTCTCCCCGACGAGATGTAAAAATTCCCCGACTTGGGGGGGGGGGGGCCAGCTTCCCCGACGGAGGGGGGGGGGTAATGCCGATATACCCGTTGGGCGGTTTATCCGCCAGGCGATGTCTGGTTGAAAGGGATGGTAACCCATCAACGTGTGGTGTCCCGTACTCTGGATTATGGGATGTGACTCTCTGTGTGACTGACTGGCTTACAGTGGCAGTAGCCCATACCCTCCCCTCCGCCCTTCATTATTTTGATAGTAAAATAGGCGAAATACAGTCACTTTTAGTAGCACCAACGCAAACCCAAATGATCCAGTGGCTTATCAAAGAGGTAGCACCGAATGAGGTTTTGGACATGATTGAACACAAGTACAACTGAATAAATGATTTATAATGTATGAGTCCCATAGTCGCCTACATCCCAGCCCCACTTGGGGCCCACATGGGAATCCCATGGGCCCCACATGGGTGGCTCATTTGTCTGCCCCACCTCGATTTGTCCGCGGTTTCTACGACGGGCCAGGTTTGCCCCCACCAGCTGGACCCCCGTGTGGACCTCCGTGGTGCCCCTGAACATCTGCCCACCCACTCCCTACATGCCAATAGGGCCCCCAAGCGGGTCTTACGTGGGCAGCCTTTCCTGTATGGCTAGACTGAACCCATGTTGAGCCCGCACATGGGCCCCATTTGGGCCGACGTGGGCCAGTCCCTGGCCCCCTTGGACCCACTTGAAACCAGACCTAAAACCCATGTGGGCCCCAGATTGGCTCGCTGGCTGGCCCAGCCAGCATCCCCAGCTGGGCCCCACGTGGGGCCCCACATGGATCCCATGTGGGTCCCACATGGGTGGCCCGTTTGGGCCCCACCTCGATTTGTCCGCGGTTCCCTACGCCTGGGCCCATTTGGGCCAACCAGCTTGGACCCGTTTTGGACCTCCCGTGGGCCCACACAACCCCATACACGTCCTGCAATATGGCCCCCTGCGGGTCTTGGGGAAAAAAAAAGGAAACGTTTGGCCAGATCGAACCCATGTGAGCCCACATGGGCCGCCACTCGATTCGAGTAAAACATCATGAGATCAAAACTAACTTGGTGAGGTGCCTGTGAAACACAAAAACCACCGATAGTCTGTCCCCTGACCCACATGGGCCTATAGTACTAGTAAGACAGCAGGCGGGGATGCCCTCATCACCATCACCTCGCCCTCGGAATGAAGTTCCAGGGTTGGCCAACTGTTATACACTGGTCAATATCCCGGTCAGTAGAAAGATGGCACTGTCCAGAATCACCACTCCCTCGCATTTCGATTGACCCTTCCATTGCTGGAATTCGCAAGGGATCACAGGGCCTGGCCATATGGCACTCAGGCTGACTCAGCTAACGTCAACTCCTAGCTTTTAGGCATTCTTTACAAGTAGAATGTCCACATTCCCAGCTGCCGCATAGAGATAATCAACTTTGTTCCCCTTTTCGATGAAGACAATTCGGCATTACCATTTCATCAGCTTCATAAGGTGGGAATCTTTGGCTAACACTACTTCTATGGATTGGTGAATCTTCGACTTTGAATTATGTCCACTGGTGAACGTGCGACTTTACCAAAATGAAACAGTCAGGAATGTTGTTCCAATGTTTCAACATGGTGGTGACTCTTCGACTAATTTTTTCAGTGTAAAAAGTGAATAAGCCAAGTAAAAAAAACAAAACAACGCAGTTTCTCGTCCCCGCCGCCCCTTTTTAGATAATTTGCCAATTCTTTTTTTTTTACACTTCCTTGGATAATGCTTCACAATCTATGGTTTAACGGAAAAGCTACTACGATGCAGGCAACGATGTAAGGACATTTGGGATGGCTTCGAGCCACTAGGTGGTATCACCTCAGGGGGAAAGAATACCAAAAGCCTCATGCTCATTTCCCCAGAACCTGCTGTACCACAATACAGTACTGAAATAGGGTATTCTGTACTGTCTGAGAGCCCCCCCCCCCCCCAAAAAAAAAGGCCTCACGCCCAAACTTTCAGCAAAGTTAGGACGAGAAACTATTTTTTTTTTTTTTTTTTACTTGGCCTAAATGGTCAACCTGCTTGGAAGGACTCTTGAGGAGGTATGGTTGAAGATTTGTTTGAACGCCTGCATAGATAGGGCGGGATTTCTGATGTGATTATATAAGCCATTCGGGAGACTATGGAGTATTGTTTCTATTAAGGATAAAGGGAACGCCAGCAGTTTACAGTTGAACGTGCAGTGTGCAGTCTGCAGAACGATCTTTCGAAACTCCCCTGTGGAAATTAAACGGATCTTCCCATCCCAACCAAAACTACACGGATTTCCCCCCATAAATTAATCAACATAACATCTGAAAACATGTGATTAATTAGTTTGCGTTTTCGAATAGTGGTGAACAGGTTAAAAATAATCGCTATAACGGAGGGAATCTGATTGAATCTTGCCTATTCTCTGAACTTTCTGTGGGTGAGCAGCGCACCATGGAGAAAAGGTTGGCCGCGCGGCCTACTTCGTAATATGACGTAACATCTAGAGCCTTCCTCGTATTGTGTATTGTATGTACGTGTACATATATATATATATATATATATATCACTTATCCACTCAACTCCCTACCACACGAAACGAACTGGCTCTCTGCACTTAATTGCGCCAACGACCCGTTTTGGTGTTCTTCGTTTTTTTGGTATCGGTATGCTTTAAATTTTGTTCTTACTTAGGACCTCTTGTGTCTTCACTCTAAGCATAATATTTAGGAATCTGCTGATTTCAACAAGCCACTGAAAGGGCCGACGCTTGTAATTGGAGACTTACTGTTGATTAATAATGGGCCCCTTGCCCTAGGCCTATATTCGATAGGCCTAGGCCTAGTCCTAACTTAGCTCTAACGTTACGTCGCTAGCCTGTTCCTAAGTCCAACATAGCATTGTCACTGATCAGTGATGTGGAGGCAAACGTAACGACTGAAAAGTGTAACACACACCGTGACATGATTGCCCCATGTAACGACCGTGTACCTTGCTCAGGCCAGGTACGGTCTATAGATCCAAAAAGGTGGTGTGACGTCATTGCCGTGACGACTAGCCGTGGCTCTAAAACAAGATTTGCGCAAAAAGTACACGAGTATTTCCCGTTGCAACACTACTGCGCTCTCGATACCAGTATGGGGCAGTGTTCCGTCCCTGCCTTGCAACCATCAGTCCGGGAAAACAAGATTGCTTTTTTGAAAAATTCTGAGGGATTAGAAAGGAGAAAAAGGAATAAATACGTCTGATCACGTAGTGACCTCTTTTGTACTTGAAATTCAGGATTTGTTGAGGCCATCGAATACATACTGAGGGTCCTAGGGCTAAGTATAATGTTAATGGGGCCTTTACCAATCATTAACACCACGCACTGTCGGTGTTCTTGTCGCCCCTTAACTTTTTGGTCTATAAAGTGTCGAGACGACGCCAGCCTCAGGAAAGTGTAGGCGGGGCAGCAAACATTAAGGCTGGGAGGGGGATTTGAACCTCACCCTTCGCTCTACGAAAAAGCTATCCATTGCTTGAACACTTTTTTGTTTTTAGACTTTTAGAGTTTCCTCCTCTATTTTGTGTCCTGGCAGTTGTGAGGGGGGGGGGGCTTCACCATACTCCCACTAGTGGCCACCACTTGATCAAGTGGGGGCCCGCATTACACTCTAAATTCATAGTTTGCACGAAACATTAATGCTGGTGACTGTTTTCCACACACCGGGACAATTGATGGTTCATCAACCGTGCCGAACAGGAAAAAAAAAAAAAAAGGACCCCTTCATCCAGATGGATTGCTTTTACAGGTTATTGGCAGTTTATCCTTCCTTTATGAATGGGATGTCACGGAGGGTTATCTCTCTACCAATGATTGCAATGCAATTGATTGTATGCTTGTTACTTGCATTTCCTACAACAAATAATCCATTTGCATGTCATTGTTAGCAAAGTCTAAGTGGGTTATAGTCATTTGCAACAGGATAGGGCTTCCCAGCCTCTACTGTCACACATTTTTGTCAATAGCATCCAACATCATATCATCAGTTCATCTCACACATTCTGGAAAGTGACATTATCTTTCATCAAAGTAACCGGAACGAGGATGTACCTAGATAATCCCTGAAGTGTGATAGTCGTTCGAAAGTTTGAGATTTTTAAAAATATTTCAAATGTTTTTTTTCCCCGCTCTCTGTTGAATGTGAATTCTGAAGACTCAATATCCAGTATAAAATCTTCCTGTTCACTATTTCCTTATTTCCCAAATTTGTTTTAGAGTGACCTGACTGTGGGGAAAGTTTACTTTGCATTTCCCAGCCTTTAGCCCTGCACTCCTCAATTGGCATTGATAATGAGTGCTCTCTAGATGTTATAATATGCCCGTCAGAGGTCCTAGCATTGGAGTTCTTCCATATATAGCTACACACCATTGTCACTGGTGCAGAGTCATTGGCATCTTTCTGTCCAAAGATATTTTTCTGTATATGCTTAGAATTAGTACTCTGTCAGAGATACCATAGTGGAGGTTTCCCATGGTCAAATCATGGTCCTACTGACCCGGGTAATTGGCACCAGCTACTAAAATCTAGGATGAAATGCCCCTCTTGTGAATTATTTTGTGAGGTATTTTGAAAATGAGAAGATCGCGGGACTTCATACAGTCCACATAAACAGTTCACGTTATGGGAGGGAATGCTCCCTCTATGTTATATTCTTTTGGGAAGGAATTGTCTTAGGACAAATCGCTATGCCCCCCCTCCACGCTGGTAACTTTCCTATGCCCCCTCCCCAATGCTAGTAACTTCTGTCCTGTTTTTAATGAGGAGCCTAGAGACAATAAAGCCCTCATAGAATGGGGGTAGACTTGCTAATGCAGAGTGGAAAGGTCATCACTTTGCAAAGACTTTCCAAGCCCCCCCATCCACCGCCATTTAGCCCTATTATTTACTTCAAGTGTCATGTAGAATGGCCCATAACCACACGCCACATGTTCTCACTTCCAACTTGTGCACGTTCTACTCGAAAGTTGAGTCCCATGTATCAAACCCCCCTCGTGCCTTAAACCACACAGGTGACCCATGTCTCAAACCCTTGTTGGTTCATTGGCATTACCAATGGGGGGGGATGGGTGTCTCCCAGGTCCCCCAACAAGTTGAAAGTCCTCTTTTTTTTCATTGGTAAATTGCCGAGCAGATGTACACCTTTCAAGGCCAGCAGGATGCAGACCTGGATACTGCACCTATTGTGTTCAGCTGCGAATCCCTCACCAGTACACGGAATACGGCAATGCTCTTTGGCGGTATTTTTATGTGAGGGTGGGTAATCACACACAGACAGGAACTTGCAAATTGCATAGAGGGGAGCGAATGAGGAAATGATACAAAGGAAAAGAGTGTAAAAATAGGGTGTCATGGGCTACTCCTAGGTAGTGAGGTGCATTTTGAGCAATGTTCCTCAGGAAATCCTGGTCGGCGACAGAATGACAGTGCCTCCTGTGAAGGCACTGTTCCACTACATAGGGTTCATCGACAGTAAGCCTTCTGCGATCTGTTAACAATCTTGCATTGTTGCGGAGTCATGACATGTATGCCACCATTCTATTTCCACATTTTCTCCAACCACCAGCAAGGACGGGTAGTTCTGTTGAAGAGTGATGGACACAGCGGATTTAGGTCCTTCCTACTAACGTACTACACTCTCTGTATATATTAAATCACCCATATAACTGGCCATTGACCACCCCGCCATAAAGCCTTGAAGGCTTGTAAATTCTGTTCCGAACTCTTTTTTACAATCTTTGCATTTTATAATAGCCTGAAAAGCCTATAAATAATCGCGCTTGAACGTCAGGCTAACAGTTAATATAACAAACACAAAAACAAAGCAGTACATCTCATTAGTCTACTTAGGCATAGGCTAGCCTATGTCAATACACACGGCAACTGATATTTTTTTTCCTTCATGCTTTCATGAATTTCTCTCAGGACCTGGGGAGAACTTCAGTGATTGTTCATGATCGAATTTGTAGTGGTTTCCGACCCTCTCTAATGTGGGGGCTCATCCGCGAAGAAATAACGCCTGTGCCGAAATCGAAATAACAGGTCATAAGGGACAGGTGCGCGTTCTTGCACGGGCAAACCAGGTTCGCGATAATGTTTTAAAGAGCCGTGCTCTACGTTGCTAAGCCTGTATGACGTTGTCACTTTGCGGTACTCTATAGCGGCTAACCAATGCAAACCCGAACTTTACACAGTGCGCAGCTAGTGTTGGACTTTGTGAGGAAAAATCCCATTGACTTTAGTGCTTGGAATTTGTGGTTTAAAACCTGTGAGTGCTTTTTGGTTTTTGGGCCCCTCTCGGTGGCGGAAAGGCTTAGCCTCAAAATTTTTTGGAGGGAGGGGGGCACAAAAACCTTAGCTCTATACCCCATACTATCCACTTGTACATCCATGCCAAGATGGCACAAGGAAGGTGCTTTAAAGTGCCTGTTGTGCACAAATCTCACATTGACTTTATGTGTAAGTTACCTGTGAGTCTTTTCGTGTTTGTGCCCCATCGCCCATCACAAGGGCCCCATCCCACTGATTCTTCCAGAGACGGAATCATAACGCTACTTAGCTTATACCATATGGTACCATCCCCACGTCCTTGAATGCCACTGTGCACCGGAAGTGCCCTAAAAAGTGCTATTTTTGCAAGGATACTCGCATTGACTTTGTTTAGGAAAAATCCCATTGACTTCAGTGTGTGGAATTTGGCATTTTACCTTTGAGGTGCTTTTTGTTTTGGGGCCCCTCTCGGTGAAGAAAGGGCTCAGCCTCAATATTTTTAAGGGAGGGGGAAGACAACCTTAGCTCTATACCCCATACCATCCACTCATGCACTGACCCCAATATGTAGAAAGAAGGGCGATCTGAACAGTGCCTGTTATGCATAATTCTCCTATTGACTTTGTGTGTAAATTCCTGTGAGGTGCGTTTCCGTTTTTTGCCGGGGCACCCTCTCCATCACAAAACGCCCCCAGCCCCACGATTCCCCCGGACCAAAGACCTACTTAGCTTCATACCATAGTACCATCCCCACGTCCTTGATGCACAGTGGCAACACCGGAGAGGTGCCCTAAAAAAAAAAGTGCATTTGTGCAAAAATGCTGCCATTGACTTCGTGTGTGGAATTCAATATAGGAGCATTTTTGCACAAATGGCACTTTTTAGGGCCTTCTCCTGGCGCCATGCATGCATCTGGCATGGAAACGTGTGAGGACGGTACCATGATATAAAGCTAAGGAGCTTCATGTTTCGCTCATAGAGAATCAGTGGCTGAGCCATTCCGTGACCGGGAGGCGCAAAAAAAAAAAAAAAGCACCTCACATGGGAGAATTCTGGCACAACATGCACGTTTTTGAGCGTCGCCTCCTTGCGCCACCTGGCGTTGTTTGTAGGCGAGTTCGATAGAACTGGGGTATTTAGAAGGGGGGTGCTGAGGTGTCTTCCCCTCCCCTAAATTTTTTTGGGGGGTTGTCCCTTCCCTGCACCGAGAGGGGTCAAAAACAAAAAGCACCTCACTGTAACGCCACTTCCCACACTCGCCACTGGGATTTTTCTACACCAAGTCAATGGGCGCATCTTTGCACAAATAACACTTTGTAGGGCACTCTCCACCGGTGCCACCGTGGCGTCCAAGTACGTGGGATGGTACCATGGTATAAAGCTAAGTAGCGTATTCCGTCTCTGGAGCAATCAGTGGGCTGGGGCTTCTGTTACGGGGAGGGGGCAAACACGAAAAGCACTCTCACAGGTAACTTACACCTAAGTCATGGGAGAATTTTTTTTGCAACAAAGGCACTTTTTAGGGCGCTCTTCCGGTGCCATTGTGGCAATCCAAGCATGTGGAATGTACCATGGTAAAAGCTTAGTAGCGTCTTTTGTATCCGAGAGAGTCAGTGGCTGGAGCGTTTGGGATGGAAGGAGGGCCAAAAAATCGAAAGCACTCCCACGGTAATTTACACAAAGATCTTCAATGGGAGAATTTTTGCACAACGACACTTTCGGAGCGCCCTCACCACACTAAGTCCAATATGTACAACACACTAAGTCAATTGAGAAATTTCAACACACAGCACAAAGTCAAATGGCATTTTTGAACTTCGGGTTTGACCCTCCGTAGCGCTATAGACCCTTCTCGCTTCAGGCTGGCTGTATGTGGTCAGGAATGGGGTGGGGTTAGGCCTTGTTCTTAGTGAAATAGGGTTTTCGGTACTCCTGTAGTTCAGGTTTTGGTAACGATAAGATTTGGGATAATTGTAAATTAGACTCTGACCTCTAGCCCCACCCTACAGTTCTGTTCCTCAAGACTAGGTCACACCTTTAACTTCACACACATAGCAGTGGCCCAGGAGTGTTTACGCTAGGTTTCAATATGTGTTTGTGGGGGAGGGGGGGAAGGAATTCTCAGAAAGTAGATCACAAATCTTTATACCATGTATACCTCCAGCTATTGCCACATTGCCAGTTTTTTTACGATAGGAAGGCAGCGTTTACGCATCTAAATTCTAAACACATGACTGAAAATCCTTACAAACATAAATCATATGCGGGGAATTCCAGCACTGATCCCGACAACACGAATAGCACTGTTTTCAACCGGTCACATACTGTTTAAAACTGGCAATGTTTTTAATTTGTTTCGGCAGTATGCATGGTACCAAATTATCGCTGATTGTATTTCCTGAAACCCTCCCCCAGATTTCAAGATCCGCTCTTTGAAAAATGTGAAGGGGGAATTCCCCCACATTTTGAACTGCAGAAGGTGGTGTGGCTGATGGGTTTTACCGCCTCCTCTTGGCCCAAGTTTGTCTTCCTGACTCCCCTTTCCAATCGACTATCATTCGAACTATTGCTAACAAACACAAGTGCCTGTATAAGCAGTGGGTACACAGGGAAAAAAAAAACATGCCACTCCATGCCAATCATATACCGTTCCTGCTTTCCATCCCATAACCGTTTCCTGCTTTTCCACCCATAGCTACACAAACTGGTCGCCCGAAAGGGCAAATCCTTCAAAGCACATTTTTCTGGCCATAGTGATGTTTTTTCGGGGCAAATTGTATTGTGTGAAGAAATACTGAAACAAAAATGATAATTCTCATTGGCTTTATCCAATCACCCCAAGGTAGCAAACTTAGGCCTAAGCTACTGAACTTGCTATGAATATTACAGAACCCACACTTAGCTTAGATCAGATCAAAGTTGACTAAACCAAAGACACACTTGCGATATTAACTGCTTCATTTTTTGTGGAATTTGTATCAACCCATCTACATGCCTGTTTCATTATTTGATGATTTTAATTGTTTTCAGATGCAGTTTTTAACATTATTTTACAGTGAATTGGTCTCAATCTACATGGTTAACATAGAAAGTGTACATGCAGCACCAGTTCAGCGAATCAGTCATTCAAAGTTAATCAATTTGCTGGCTTCGTAGTAAACATAAACTGGTGTTTTCTCTCATGTACTGCAGTGTTACGATGTCGGACACACAATGATATGAGGTTGCATACATTGTGCCTGGCATACCAAGATCGTGACTGATTGAAAACAGTACAAAATATTTGCCATTCCCCTATTTTGAAACCATGAGTGGGGAATTGCTTTTGCTGATAAATTATTTGATTTCGGGATTTTGGGCTTATGTGCGGTCGGCAACAAAATTTTATATACCGAATTAAATCAACTTCAAATCAATCATAGGCCTAGGCAGGAACTTTTTTAGCTCAAAACGCTAGGCATACTGCTTGCTATTGTGATCCGCTCCTGATTGTCACTCAGACTCAAGAGACTCAGGCCAACCTTCTATCCAGTCTGTAACCTTTTGCCTTTGGAGAGATGCCCAAAATTTTCGTTCCTTAATGAGTCACATCCGTTTACTGAATCAGATTCTGTTCTTCCACATGCCAGCGGTTTGCACTGTTTTCGTATGAAAAATTAAACTAAGATGGAATGCCCTGAATTCAGTCACTATTTCACAGCTCGCAAGTTAGGATAATAAGTTGTCATGAGTCAATCACTGTGGCGAGTTGTGCAGTTAACTGGTAGACATTTTTAGCTCAAACCAGTCTTGCTGTTGAGCTAATTTGATGCCCATTATCCCATGTCATTCTACCTATCAACTACTATCCATCCCTTCTTCTATTCAGGTCTTTTTTTTTAAACTTTTGCTTTTTTGGGGCCGCAAAATGTTCGTGCTCTGCGAATCTCGACAAACTTGGTCCACGTGTTTATTGACTTGTGGGTCATCGTTGCCCACCTAGAGGTCAAGTTCACATGGCATTAAATGGGCAACAATGGGCGAATGAGTGGAAAACTGCAAAATTCTACTTCTCCTACAAATTTTGGTGGCACAGTTCTTATATTTGTCAATAATGATGGGCTATCAGCGTCAGCCGTACCAAAGGTCCCTCCTGGGCCCGAGGGCCCATTTTACTAAATTTTTACACATAGTAACTTGAAATGCATCTCTCCCACAACTTCAATTTTTCAAAGTTACATGTTTATGTTACTTGGGTAGAGGGCCATTGGGAGTGTTCAGGAATTTGGGCCTTGGGCCCAGTTTGGGGCCAAATTGCCCATAATGGTGAATAACCACAAAATCTGTATCTCCTACAAATCTAGTTTTTGGAAACAGTGCCGTGTTCGGTCTAATGATGGTATAATAGATTTACCTTTGGGTGTTTTCAGATTTTTTGTTCCAAAGTCCCACTTGGGCCCGAGTGCCCTTTTAATGAACTCGGCACAATGGTGCTTAAATGCTCTCCTCCCCACCCGTTCAATTGATTTTCTTTTTCTTCGAATTACCTGTAATGGTCCTTGGATAGAGGGCCCTGGGGTTTGTCAGGAATTTTGACCAGTTTGGGCCCATAGGGCCCTTATATTGATACTGTTAAATCTGTATCTCCTACAAATCTAGTTGCAGACCACTTATGGTTCGGTCATAATGAGGTCTAATAGCCCCGCACTTCAGGGTGCCCAGGATTTGGGACCCAATGCCTATTTGGGCCTGAGGGCCCACCATTTGGAATTAATGCACAATGCTCCTCCTCTTACAATTTTGGTGCATTCAGTCATAATAATGGTCTACAAGCATACCTTTAGTTGTTCAGGCATTTTTTGATTCCAGGTCCCCAACTTTATGAATTTCATGAAATTTCATTACACATTGGTACTTGAAATGCTCTCTTCCACAAGTACCAATTGATTTTCTTTCGTCCAAGTTAATGGAGCTCCTCGTCAAGTGGTCCATCAAGGTCGTTTGCAACTTCTGGGCTGAAGGCCAAAATGTGGGCCCTGGGGCCCTCATGTTAAATCTGGAAATGCTTTCACAAATTTTGATGCAGTGCTAATGTTCAGTCATATATGGTTCTAGTACCGTACATTTAGGGTTCTCAGGAATTTGACTTGAGGCCCAGTTTGGGGCCCGAGGGCCCATCACGTGCAATCAAGCACAATGTTTCTCCTCCTATAGTGGATGCTTGATCATAATGATGGATAGTCTACCTATGGACTTTTTTGACTGTTCGGGTCAAAGGTCAAGGGGCAATTTAGGTGATTATGTAATTAATTTCAAAATGCATCTCCCCTACAATGTACATTATATTTTCTTGAACTGTGTCCTCATAATGTTTCCTTTGGAGGGGCTTTTTTCAGTTTGGTTCACCGATTTTGATGCAACAATCATATAGTGTTGTTGGAGTTAAAACAGTAAACATCTGATGAAAAGAAAGCAAAATAGTCATTATATCCCCGCACACTGGAAGTTTCCGGGGATATTATGGTTTTGGGGTGTGTAGCCACCGCCGCCGCCATCCAAGCTCCGCCGCGGCGGCGTCGGGGAAACTTAGGCGTTATCGCAATAACTCTTTACGCTTTACCGATTGATCTGAAACGTGGTACACTGCTGGCCCTGGTGAAAATCATGGATGAGTTCGAAAGTGAGGCATCCACTGCATTCTGGGGGCCGCGAATTTGCATATTTACGCGAAAGTTCATTAGTTCGTATTTGAACTAACCTTGGGTGGTTAGGAACTATAGGTTTTTGGGATAGTTGATCCCTAAAATGTGGAGGTCATTTCAATGATCCTCGGGGTCAAATTTGCAAATTTTCGCCGATTTTCCAAACTTGTCATATTTGAACAAACTTGGTTGGTAGGGATTATAGTTATCCCGAAAACTGGGAGGTCATTTCAAGGTCATCGGAGGTCAAATTGTGATTTTTTGCGATTTTTCCAAACTTCTGGAGATTTGAACGAAACTTGGTGGATGGGGCCTACATTGTTACAAGTCAATGCAAGCCATCGTGGTCAAATTTGCATAATCATGTGCCTATGAACCTCCATGGATTAAACAAAACTTGGTGTATGAAGTTTTATCTTGGTTTCTGACCGTAATGGGGCTTCATGGGGGTGTAGATACGCTTCCCTATGATTGCTCAAAGCGGGGACAGATATACACGTGGGCGCCTACACATGTCTATTTTCTTTGATGGATGTTGCCAAACTTGACCCAATGTTCCATTGACTTTTGTGGACCTGTGAAGGTCAAGGTCAGAGGTTCTTCAAAGGGGTGGATTTAGCCATTGTGCTTCTTGTTTCTCCTCTCAATGGGGCATTCTTCTTCGATGATTGTTGACTAGAGTGAGTACAATGTTCATGATCTTGCACATTTACCGCATTATATTGTCATTCGTCTTGATACATTTGTGCAGTCTGATCTACAGAACCATTTGGTGCTCTTGTTTAATATATATTCTGTATATATCTGTTATTTGGGCGGCTATTAAAGGTGTGTCAACCAGTCTGATCCAGATGTCACCTCAGTTTGGGGTAAAATCTATCTGAATTGCGTTCGTCACGAGAGAGGGTAGACAATTTTTCGAAAAAGGAAATAAGTTTGATGAATATGATCCATTGTTCACATTCACTTCATCGCTTGCCTGCATGAACTGCTACTATCTATTTATCACAATTTCAGGGTGCCTTGGGGGCTGGCTGATTAGATTTTGGGCCAAAAGTCACTAATAATTAAGGTAATTAGCCTTTTTATGTAATTTATCGTTAGGCCTCGTTGGCAAGATTACAGATAACTGTAGGTGCTATGGTTTTTGTTAGCACATAGATGCCAGGATATAACGGAAGATGAGCTGATTAGATTTTCAGCGTAAAATATGGTAATGAAGTTGGCTAATTTGCATAATTTATGCAAAATTCACACGTTTGTCAGATTTCACGAACTTGTGAATATGGTCTACCATCTGACTCGAAACTTTTTAACAAGATCCGGGTCAATGGAGGTCATTCACGTACCTAATTTGCACATTCATGCCAAATCTTCAAGTTGCTTGAATTTCCATGAAACCATGTGGTATGAGTTACAATTGATTCCCCAATTTTTATCATGGATTCAGGTCACTCGAGGTCATTCAAGGTGTTCTACTTTGCATAATTTATGCCCAATTTAAAAGTTTGCCGGATTTTCGTAACTTCTTTGTAAAATTTAGGCAATTTAGTAGTCACATTTCCACCAACCTTTTACTCCTTTAGGTGAATTGTCATAATGGTCCTTTTCGAATTTGAAATTGGTCACTGATTAGTAGGCTGTTTCTGTTAAATGTATCGAGAATTCTTTAGCGCCACATGGAATGCCTTGCAAATGTTTGCATGGTGACTAATAGAAGTAACCACGGATCACCACTGCGACACTGGGAGCGATCGCGTTGTCTATTAAATTAGGCATATTCACCCCAATTTCTTCCAGATAATTTTGAACAAAATGACTGGATTTTGCCGACATAAATCAATCTGACCAGAACCCGCAGTCACATGATTCAAATGACCAATAGATATGGCGCCTTCTCGGATGACTGTCAATGGAAAATTGAACAGTGGAATCTTCACATACACTTACTCAATGGTTATCTCTAATAGACGGTGTGTAACGTCCAGATCGAGCGAGTTCAAAAACATTGTTTGGCGATTGGCAATTTATTGCTTCTGGAGTTCTGGTGACCCTTTTTCTAATCGGTTGTAGCCATAACTCACTAGAAATGAGTTGGAGATTCCGCACCAGTGTAATTATAGCATCCAATTTGTTCTTACTTAACATTATTCTTTGTTTTCGCTAGAATTATGATATGAACTGGTGTTCTTCTACTTCTGGGCACTGAGCTGCGCTAACTCACGTACGTACGTGCACACACCTGATGCGATGCTGGTTGCTTGGGCGTCGACTATGTCACATGATATTGGGGGATCTTTGAAAGTTGTGTCATATGGTGCTGTGCACTGTACCGCGCAGTGTTATGACTATGTAACCAAGGGCAGGACTTTCGAATTCACTGTGACAATGATAACGGAAGGTCCTTGCAGTCTACCAAAACAACCTTTAGGAATGTCTGAAAATATCTAGAATGCAAGAAACATACCTCCTTGCCTGGAGTTCCCCTTCAATCAACGAATAGTATATGGACTCATTTCGGAAGAACAATTGACCTATGTACAGTACCGTAGTACGACATACATCCGGTGTCTTTTCAGGCCATAGTTAGACCACAATCTGGAAATTCACAATTGGGGAGATGGATACATTGAAATTTCAAAGCCAATCTAGCCTACAAAGCTGAGCCCTACGTTAAAGAATTTGAATATCCAGACGGATTACGGAAGCTAAACAGGCCTACTCTGAAATACGGAAGTTAAGAGGTTACTGGCTAGAGTTGCACTTGTCAAGCTGTTTTCCTCCCTGACCAATGACTCATGGTGTCCCACTTGACATAGTGTGAGGTGGATATAGAAGTCTCTGACCTGCGTCCACTGAAGATCTTAAGGTATCTCTAATGTAAGAAGAGCAAATTGTCGCCTTGATAGTTGAGTGAGGGTGGGAACTGACTGGGAAGCAAATCATCTACAACAGGACAGTGGGAAGAGGAATGGGGGGTCACTGAGACTCAATAGAAGAATGGGGGTGGGGGGCCAGCCGGAACAATGGGGCAAGCACTCAAATGATTGGAACACGGGAAAAAGAGGCACAACTCGCCCGCAAAATGTAACCTCAGGACACAGACAAATGACAATGGGGAGGCAGGAGCAACAGAACAGAACATAACTCTGGCCATATGAAGATCAAGGCCAAAGTCATTACGGGGCACAGTAGGCCATTGGTTGAAACTGCTTCTTGGCCTCATGATCTTGGACATTATCACAACATATTGTACATTCGTCTTGGTACATTTGTGTGGTTTGGCGCTAACAGCACTATTGTGCTCTAGTTTGTATTTGTAGAATCCGCGTTGGTAAACACAATCTGAATTTATATTTTTGGGCACAAAGTTCACTAATTGAGTAAGGAATTAGCCTTGGAAAAATGATTTGAAAATTAATCAAATGTTATGGTTGTGTGGAATTGAAAAGGATAAGGGAAGTCACCTGTGAATGAGAAGATAAAGGATCGTATAGGTCTAGCTAGAATTCAAGATTGTGTTCATAGGTATTTGACTTTGGTTTGAAAGAATGGCTGACAGTAACTGGGTTTAGGATTCCAGGGGATGAATGGTGGCTGACTGCCTCGCCTTCCATATCTCACACCAGGAATGTTGATATTCCGTGGTTGCCCTGTATTTCCAGGACTTTCGATATAATAGAGGAATTCTGACGACGCAGGGAAAGATGCAAATGCTACCCAGGTTTATGCTCCTGCCTGATACTGTACTATGAACCTAACAGAGGCTGCATAGCCACTACTACACCTTTGTAACCATTAGCACTGGTGTGATGTTGAGGCAAAATTATCATCCCCTCCCCCCCCCCCCCCTCCCCACCGCCCACCCCCATCCTCCTAATTGGAGGATCCAATACACCTCTCATGAGCAGGAATCTTTTTACTCACTAAGTGCAGTATTATTCACGTCTTGATATACTCACATCACATGACAATTTTTTATTTTATATTTTATTTTGTGTCTTTCTTCTCCATTGCAATCCTCTGTTGAGGCAGCTGTCAGGAAACAATCCTCCAACAACCCAGAATACAAGATGTGTTTCAAATCACCTGTCAACACTGAAGAAAACCACCTGGAAGGTATGGTCATCATTAGTTAATGGAAAAAAATTACATTGTACATTATATTTGAGATGCACTGACTTGATGTCTTGTGGGTTGGGCATTGTTAGTACTTTTTATATTCATCTTGTAAATGGTGATGTTTATCAGTGTAGCTTCCAAAACTAGGTCCCCATGCCTTGAGCACAAGTTATGTAATGCCATAAAAACAACAGGGTGCGAAACCAGGTCTATGAAAAGTGAATTCATATCCACTGCACATCGGAAACGTCATCACTCATGTAACAGTGTCAAAATTCATGAGTCATTTTTTTAATGTCGCCCTCTATTTTTGTATTGTGATTGTCTGCTGCTGAGATTGGAGAACCCGTCACTGCGACTGTTGTCTGACTTTGGTTTTGTTTTTTCGGGAAGGCCTAATGGGCGATCGAGCAGCGCCCAGAGAGCGAAGTACGGCTTCGGGGTGGCCTTGCTGCCCGTCGTTTGCGATGGAGATGAGTTAATCACCTAATATACCTGGGTTGTGGGGGAAAGCCGATCAAGTCCCTTTTTTCACGCACTTATATATAGGTCTATTAAGGTTTATTCCATTTATTGATGTAGGGGGGGGCGTGTGTGTATGATGGTGTGTGTATAGCAGAGCCTATCAATACCCCATTTTATGCTTGGGGTTACTGCACAATGGGCACTTATATGCTTGGGTGATCGAATGGCTCGTGTGGCCTGGTTAAGGAAGCAATCATAGGGAACTGAATTGTATTGTAACTGGGATGATCCTGGGATCGAACATGTTGATTGAATACGAAGCCATTTGGGGTGATCGCATAGACCCGTGTGGTAATGTATTGTACGTGAGTGAGCCTGGGGATCATAGAGCATGGCTCATGGGGAAGAATCGAATTCGATCTGGGACCTGTAAAGCAATGTTTTATGTCGACATCAATGTATCTATGTATATTATTTTACATGTACAGAATGAGGAGAGGAGGAAAGGAGAGGAAAAGAGGGAGGAGAGAGGAGGAGAAGAAGAGAGGAGGAACAAAGATTGGGGAAGGGCCGGGAAGAAGGGAAGTAAGAGGAGTGCTGGGGAAGACAATGGATTGGGAAATAGGAATAGAAAGCAAAACGGAAGCCGACTTTCCAATTTATCGGCTAGTTCCGACTTTTTGGCTCTTCATCTCATTAGCTGAGTGCCTCAGCAGGAGACGGTAAATGGAGAGAAGGGCCGTCGCCGTCGGTGTAATTGGAACGATTGACCACGAGTCTGTTCGGCAATTCGTCAAAGGGGAAAAAAGGCGTGAGCGTTGTACTTTTATGTTTCATCATGACTTTGACAGTTCTTTGGCATTTTTCGTTTTCTTTCTGGTCCTAATATTTTCAGAGATCTTTGAAAAAAAAATCAGCCATTTTGCTGAAACATTGAAGAACGAATGAGTCATATTTGGTCCCGTTTGTAACTCATGGGGGATTATCGTTGATTTCTGCGTGGTAGCCTAGGTATCGCTATTTATGATGTTTGGCCTGGAACTGGAAGTGACAGTCTACAAGTACGATGTCTTTCCTGTACAACCGCTCATACATTTATTTATTTATTTTTGACGTTAGCCTAAGCTGCTGTTTGTTATACCACCTGTGTTTGAGCTACCTTCTGTGCGCCCCACGTTAGCTGGAGCCAAGCGTCCTGCACTCAAAATGAAGACCACCCTGGTCATGAACTGTCCGCCGTGGTATCCCATAGGCTAACCCCGGTAGCCTAGCCACCCATCATATTTTCATTTTCCGCTTTAACATAATAGCTAGGCTATGTGATGTGAAGCTGTCGTTTTGTTGATGTCCCGTTAATAAACTGTCCCCATATGTTGAATGTAAGTACTTTCGATCGAGGTCCTGTTTACATGGTCTGGTTCTGCGCCCTGACTGTCCCAGATGTTGATGTAACTTTGTTTGATGTCCTCCCTTTTTGATTCCCGCGTTTTATTCGGATAAGAATCCCCGAAGAATAGCAAGAAACATAATATGCGTTCGCGCTGCGCCGCGTATGGATCCATAGGACTAATTGTATAATTTCCCTGCTAACTATTATTTGCTAGGATTTTGTGGTATTGCCCTCACGATTTTGTCAAATTTAAATGCTTAGATTATATTTTGCACTGTGTATTTTCATGTTACATGTTTTACATTCTATTTATGCTGAGCTGTTTATAAAAAGGTTTGTTTTTTTTCTAAATTATTGGTATACTGCCATCCTATATTGCACCTGATCACAGCAAGGGAGCTATTGTTTGGTGCATGTGTCATGGGGGTAGTCCCGTTGCTACTCTAGTCTACGTGGTCCTGGTAAGTTTCAGATGGGTTATGCATTGCAGTGTTGTACAAGGAGTCATCAAGACTCGGACTCGAGTTGACGCGGTCCCGTAACCGACTTGACTTGACTTGGTAAAAAAAAAAGACTTGACTTACAAGTCGGTATCCTCCTGTAAGCTTGACTTGACTCGAGTCTCACCTTATTTGACCTTGACTGAACTTGGCCTCGGAGCCATTCTCGACTCGAGTCTAATAACAGACTGAAGTCTTGGAAGGCGACGCAATCGCAGTTCGTTTTTGAATTGATGTTACTGTACGCCTCCGCTTATTATGTCCTATTCATTTGTAATAGTTACACTCCTGCGGTCTCTGCCATATCGATATAAGTATCCCATGCACAGCCTACTGTATCGCTCTGTGGTTTGTACAACAACACAGGTCTATACAGGGCACTCACGATCGTTACACTATACAGCCCATACAACACGCCTTGTATGTGGACGAATGACAGTTAGTGTACACGTTGAAAATGTAAACAATAGTCTGAGTTGCCATCAGTCGTTGGTTGTTTAATTACTTTCTGATATTTCGTGTTTTAAAATGAATTTGTTTGGTCAGAAAACACGCAACAATTTATTCACTTTTTCCAGCAATTTTCCGAGAAGTTGGTTATAGAACAATTTCCCTTATAAAACCCGAACAATACTTTAATATATATCACAATCTGACAATGTTGCGCGTTGGCCACGCCCTTGCACATTCCGTTACACTACTACTACTACTATCGCTGCATGTAACTCGCTGTCCGCTAAGTGCATTGTAACGATTCGTATCAGTGAATTGTATCGCCTCTTTCGTTGTGAGACTCTCAGGCTAATGAACTAAGTACTATTGGCAAAACTCCCGTCTTTGGTGATGTGATGAAGGTCATAGCTACAATGACCTACTCGAGGTTTCACATGCCAATTTCACCTATTTTGCATTCCGTTTAAAGTTGCTGAAAAAGAACGAGTTATCGTTCTTTCCCATATTGTAATAGAAAAACCTTGTCTACGCCTTCACTTCATCATGAGACACATGCCTGACAGACACCTAGCTGCATCCACCGACTGATTCTAGTCACCGCGGCCTCCTTTGCAAGCAACCAGGCCTGGACCCGATTCATTCCCTCTGACTACCCACGCAGGCCATGACCTGTAGATATAGTGTCCCATTCTCCACAAATAAGCTCTGTTGTATTCAAGCCCAGTTGTCCTGTAACTTACCTACATCCAAGTTTAAGAACACCACTTGGTCATTATCCACCTCCAAGAACACACGTAGCAACCGCTCATGAGAGCAATTATCCCATTTTTAAGAGTGACTTGACTTGACTTTGGCTTTTGACTTGAATTGACTTGATGATTGGCCCTGACTTGACTTGACATGGTGAATGACTGGACTTGACTGAGACTTAGTTAAAAAAAATTGACTGACTTGAGACTCGGATTAGAGAGACTTGTTAGCAACACTGTTGCATTGTGGTATTGTTGATTGGCTCATGTGTTGTATTCTAGAAACCGTATGCGGTAAATATAGGCTGAGTGGGTTTGCTGAAACTGATGAGGGCTGTGGCCGTAGTTTTATGGTGTCACTGCAGCATGGTACAACCCGTGTGTCAGTGAGCAAGCACCTGCGTTGATCTGCCAAATGTAGTCATGTTCCTCAAGTGCCTTAGGCGAGTGTTTTTGGTATGGGATAACCCAGGTTAGGGAGTATTAATTTCTGTGTTGTCACCATGTAATTGATTCGTTCTTCTATGTGAGGTTATATTTAAATCTTTGTTTGTGAGTGAGATTCCCAGTAGGTCGGTTAGGTTGGTTCATCATTAGAGTAATGGTGGATCCAGTCACTGAATGTTTAATTATTTTAGCTAGCTGGGTTTGCTTTTCAAAGTTTGTGTAGTTGACACAAAGGAGGGGTGTTTTACCTTTAAATCATATCACTTGTAATGTGTGTAATCTTAAGAATTACTGTAAATCAATTGTTTTCATCAAGACCATATATAATATAAGCTGTCACCATCCCTTGTTATTACGAGATTCGAAACCACGCTCGTTGTTTGTATTTAGGACTAGGTACTAGGTTCAAAGGTCATTTCTTTCTGGTATTTTAACGAGCGGTACACTCATGTACATGAATTGGTACCCTCAAGTACTCTGCAGAGTGGACTGGTTTCTCAACCATGCAATGCGGGTTCTGCCCAGCCAATTCTTGTGCTGGCTACAATTTGGAAACATTTTCACAATTTGCTGATGCAAGTGACAACAATGACAATCAATTGCTGCTTATATGGTAGAATAATTTGTTATATCTGTGCCCGGGCTGGAAGACCTCAACTCCCTCAGATGGCGGTTTGGAAATCTGAGGGCCGTCTACCCGACCGGCAGTGGCCGACCTTGGGCAAATGCAGTGGGGGGTATGATACGGTAGATATTTGAGTACAATGTAAGGCAATTCATCAGATTATAATATTCCCCCTATAATATTGAAATTGTTGTTCGCTGCCAATTGTGCACAGTCTCATGTCTGTATGTCTATATTATGTCTTCCAACTGCAATTGCCTCGTGATAGTGACAAAACTGGTCTCAGTATCACAAAAGTGGAGGGGTATCTGGGGTTGGTTCAGAAATTTTGGGTCGGTGACAACCTTTTGTGGAATAGGCCAGTATATGGTTGCGATAAGGTAAGCTCAAACGGTTGCCAGGTATAACACTATCAATTCATAATAGATATATACAAGTTGCCTCGAGGAAGCAATTACTCCTTTCGAACTAGATGGTTTTTCGCCAACTGCTATGCAAAGGGTTGAGCTCTTGGAATCTGCATGTCTCTTTATCCAGTGTGTGTAAACCAATTGTGCCTTTTTGGCTCCCAAATCCGTCATTCTGCGATGGATGTCGACCAACTTTGGACACAATGTTCATTGACCCATGGGACTGGTTTTGACCTTGTGAAAGGTCAGGTCAACAAGGCCATTAAAGGGGCAGTATCGGCCGTATGTGTAAAAATTCAAAATGTACTCCTCCAACAAATTTTGGTGGTGCCATCTGATGTTCAGTCATACTGATGCTCTAATAGTCTTGTACCTTCAGGGTGTTCAGGTAATTTTTTGATCGAAGGTCCCACTTAGGTCTGAGGGCCCATTATGACATTTACACCCAATGGTACTTGAAAATGCAATCCCTCCCACAAGCTTCAATTGAATTTTCTTCATATTTACATATACTGGGCCTTGGGTGGAGGGCCATTGGCATTGTTCCAGGATTTCGGCCCGGTGCCAGTCTGGGCCCTGGGGCCCATTATAAAAAATAACCGCATAATCTTGCATCTCCTAAAACATTTTTGGTTGCACATGCGATCGTTCGGTATATTTGTGGTCTACGTATTTTTTTTTTGTGCACATCTACCTCGGGTGCCCCAGGGATCCATACCCAACGGCCAGTGTGGGCCCTGGGGCCCCCTCATGTGATAACGCAGAATGCTTTCCTCTCACAATGTGGTGCAGTGCTGACATTTGGTCATACTGATGGTCTACCAGCAGTAACTTTTTGGGGTGTTCAGGAATTTTTGGTCAAAGGTTCCATTTGGGCCGAGGGCCCTACGATGAAATTTTCGACACGGTACTTGAAATGCATCTCCTCCCACAAGCTAGCTTCAATTGATTTGTCTCTTCAAAATACATGTAATGGTCCTTGGGTAGAGCTCCATTGGGGGGGGGGGTGTTCTGGAATTTCGTGCCCATTGCTCAGTTTGGCCCTGGGGCCCATTATTTAAATGCGCAAATCTTGTATCTCCTACGAAATTTGGTGCACATTTGCCCCCCCCCCCCCCCTGCTGTTCGGGTCAGCATGTGGTCTACTAGCCATACCCTCGGGGTTGTCCCCTGATTTTGACCCACAGGCCCATTGTGGGCCCTGGTTCCATTTGGGTGAAATTATGCAAAATTCTTCTCTCTCCCCTCCAAATTTCCGGTCATTAATGAGGTCAACACCGTACTTCGAACTGTTCAGGGATTTCCGTCTCGTTCCCACTTGTCCCCAAGAGCCCATTTCATGAAATTTCACGCAATGGTTCCTTGAATGCTCGTCACAAGTTTCAATTGATTTCTTCGAAGTACAATGTAATATTCCTGGGGTATGGGTCCATCGGGGGTGTTTGCGAACTTCTAGGCCCCATGTGGGCTGTAGCACCCATCACGCGAAATCTTGCAAAATGTTTCCCCTACAAATTTCGATGCAAAGGTCAGTGCTGATGTTCAATCCATAGACAGTTCTGAAGGTCGATGACATGGGGGGTCAAATTTGTCAAATCCATCATGAATGATGTTTGGGGGTCCTGTAATGCTTCTTCTTCTCAGCTATGTTACTTTGAGAGTTTAAACAGTAACATCTCGTGAAAAGAAGCCTTACGGTCTCCAACACGGTTATTCTTTAATTGGATGTTGACCAAACTCGACCCATTGCTCATTGACCTTTTGAGACATCTTTGACCCTGTGACTGTCAAGGTCATAGGTCTTTAAAGGGGCATATAGGCCTTATGTGTAAAATTTCAAAATGTATTTCCTGCAAAGTACACTAGATGTTTTTTTGAAACTGTGTCATAATGTTCTCTGGGGCGCTCTTCCCGCTTGTTGCAAAATTTTGAGCAACATCCCTATGTGCTGTTGGAAATAAAACATTAACATCTAATGAAAAGACGCAAAACAGTAATTCTTTTATGGGTGTTGACCACATTTGAACCCAATGCTTCATTCAACCTTTGGGACATCTTTGACCGTGTGAAGGTCAAAAGTTCATTGAACCGGGACACAATATAGGCCACTGTGTGAAATTTGCCTTCTCTCTCTCAATAGTCATCTTCGATGGATGTGACCAACACTATAGTAGTAACAAGGTTTATTGCCTTGCTATTAATTCTTTGGCATAGGGATGCAGCCAGACGCGCCAGAGGTCATTTACAGGGAAAAATAGGCCATTGCTTGGAACTGTCTTCTGGCCTCATGATCTTGCCATTTAACACACATAATTGTACATTCGTCTCTTGGTACATTTGTGCGGTTTAGCTACAGCCACATGGGGGCTCTGTTGGAGATTGCAAGGGATATTGCCAGTTTGATAGTAGGAATAAAGCAACTTTCATATGGGGAGTTTCTGTTTGTTTGTTACAATGATTTTGAGCTGACATGCATGTGTGTGTATCATTGACCTTGCTTCATGATTGGTCAGTAGCCTGTATAATGTCAGTGGACAGTACCTAAGGTGTTGGCGAGTCTGAAAATAGCTGTTTTATGCTAAGTTATTGTTAAAGTTTGTTTACAAGATTATGGAGAACCACAGGAGCTTTGTATTGCAATGTGGGTGGACATATGATTACCAGAATAGCCAGACATAAAATGATTGGATTCTCAAGCATTGAAATAAGAAAATTAGGGTTTAATTTCTATAATTTATGCCAAAGTGAAATGATTGAAAACTATTGAATTTTCACAAACTGTATGGATATGGTCCACCTTACCGTTCTGGGAATTTACACATAGGTTGTGGTAATTGAAACATTTCATGTGTCTAATTTGCGTTAGTAGCTATGCCAAAAAAAAGTGGGTGTGCCCATGAAACCTGATGAAGATGGTCTGCCTTATAGGGCATGAGTATCTATCTGATTTTGGTCATTTATATTGGTGGTCACTGTTAGAGTATAAAGATAATTACCTTTAAAAAAGACTTCAATACCCTGCACCCTCAGTCCAAAGAGACACTTTGACTGAAGACCCAGTAATTCAAGTTGTTCAGACACTCATGTATGCTTAAACTAGACACCAGTTCCGCTAGACACTAACAGTGCCACTCTTAAGTTCTCACATAGTTCTCACTCTAAATCCCTCGCTAAACTATTAAAAATCCTACCAAAGACTCGTACCCTTGTAGGAAGAGGAGAGAGAGGAAGTCACTATGAACAGTCATCGATGTGTCTAAATAGCATAATTTATGCAAATATTGATACTGAAAAATAGTTATGGGATTTTCATGGAACTGGGTTAGGTAATCTTTTCATTTATTTTGATTTTTTGGTTTAGGCCTAGGCAGCAGGGCAACATTCAGTCCCACTTGACTGTCTGTGTATGTTGTAGAGCACCCGAGGGCTTGGAGAAAGAGAAAAATAAAATCTCCTGAAGCTTCCAGATTCTGCGATTGTCCCTCTGACAAGTGCCAAACTAGCAAATCTCTCTTTCGCAACCTCTCAAATTTCAGGGTGGTGTAACAAACAGAAAGAAAAACAACCAATGATTCACCCAAAACGAGCAAGACTACTGGAAGCAGTTGAGAACCCACTTGTATGTCAAGTAGTCATTGGAATCTTCTATCCCAAAGATTGGATTGGGTGAATATTAAAATGTTGATTTCAGCACTGCCCCGTGTAGTGCTATGTTGTGTGGGGGTGTTCAGGGAATTTGTTCAGGAGGTTTGGGTTCTGATAGTCTTCACTATGTTTGAAAATGTTGCAAATGCTATATTAGATTTGGACATCGGATTTCCTGTACTTCATATTGATGTGTTATCATGAAAAAAAAAAAAATGGCCAGTATTATTGCCTGTGGTCTGTTTTTTTCTTGTGACCCTTGTGTGAAAATGCAAGAATTCTCTCTAACATTTACTGACAGGGCAATGATGTGATAATATGAATCTTCTAAATTTCATGCACAGGCTGGGGGCAAAACATGTCGACAGCGTCAGGATGAAAGAAATCCCGGAGGAAGGAAGATGCAAGTGCCCTAGGAACTAATGCCAGAAAGAAATTCTTTTTCCATACACCTGAGAGACGGGACTTTGCATTTGTACCTGTATACATCGTACTGCTATTTAGGCTTCTTTATACTCTTAATGTATCTGTTCTCAAATTATGCTGTAAATGAATTGTGAACATTCTGGATATCTCAAATGGATTGCAAACATTATTAATCGGTTGAAAGTACATACAGCACTACACATCTGTCATTTAGGTTCAGTCAGAAGGGTATTATAATGCGTGGGAGAATCCCCCCTCCTAATTCGGGCAAAAGACACAGTAACTCATTGGAGAAAATGGGAGAGTCTATATTCAGAAGTGCCAAATGATGTCCATGTATTTTCTATAAGCTACCAATGAGAACAATGACAGATTTATTGAGTCCTCAAGTTCGAACCCCAAACACCCAACATTCCATTTCACAATAACAACATAACATCACTTTGGAACTGATTGACAAATCTAGAAAACTGACAAGGATTCCTGCAGAAATGCTCATTTTGTAATACAATGTACTGTAAATTACGCTTGAATTATACTCAATAAAAACAATCTTCAAAAATTTTCATGTTGCCATCTTATAAAAGATTATGGTGTTGTACTCCTTTAGATTTATGAGAGAGCAAATGCGGCCACGGTTTTAAAAACGTAAACACAGGGCCAATGTTATGTGGTTATTTTATCCTCGAGGAAGATTCATGTGTCGAAAACATTGTGGATATCTTCGTAAATACATGTCTGCTGAGAGGTCCGACACCAAAATAGTGACATTTCAGAATTTTAGGGGTGTATTGATATTTGAAAGTTATGAACTTTGAGAGGTCCATCATACCCAGTTGTCGACGAATGACCGAAACGTTTTCTGGCTCATTTCATGCACAAGAAAATCTGAACTGCCCAGAGTTGGGGCAACTTTTTTAATATCCAGCAATTGCTTCATCTCACCCCCCACTCAGATTGAGGAAGTTCATTTGCTAAAAAAAAAATTGTAACAAGGAATAATAACATCTGCAATGTCTGGAATTTGAAAGTAGTATGTGCAGTTTACTAGGCTACTGTCCCGAAGCACTTTCCTGATATTGCCACCTTTCCCCAATTAACGGCGGGGTTGGGTATGAATAGGGCAAGCCTTACAGAGACTGGAGAGGGCCAATCAGTTATTTGCAGATCATATTAACTAGCTACTAATCTACAGTTCAACTGGGCAATCCAATTATTGTTTGGACGGTTCTCGGACAGGTGTTCCTTGTTAAAGTTGCACAGCCTGTTGAGAATCGTCCTATCATACAGGTGGGTGTTTGTAATACTCTCGATTTGTTTCACTTTGTATCTCCAATTTTCGGTTTTTTTTTTCCCGGGTAGTATGATCTCAATTTGTTCATACCTTCAAGTGGAGTCTAGTGAATTCTACGTTTTCATGTAAGTATATGTCTAATGCTGCCTCAGTTGTAACCACCACAAATAGTTGAAGCTGGTTTAGTTTGAAATTTAGGTTGGGAATAAAGGTGGTTTGTCGCTATCGCTATACCAGCAACACAGTTAGATTTCAAAAGGACCATAAATTCTCCTCCACGACAGGTATGCAAATGACCCTACCCTTCATTGCCAACCAAAACTCAATTGC
Organism: Sclerodactyla briareus; assembly: GCA_026419785.1. Taxonomy (NCBI): domain Eukaryota; kingdom Metazoa; phylum Echinodermata; class Holothuroidea; order Dendrochirotida; family Sclerodactylidae; genus Sclerodactyla; species Sclerodactyla briareus. The sequence goes on from JAODTK010005843.1 coordinate 75,791, forward strand.
ACTTTCAGCACGATCAGCTTGCAGGATCCAATAAGAATATTTATGAATTACAAGTATATATAATGTACAGTGCATTGTTCGGCAACCAAACCCACCACTAGTTCATATGGGCTTTCACTTATACAGATCTTGACCTTGACACGATCAATTCAACGCACCATTTTATCTTTACTAAAACTTATATAGTATATAGATATACTCTCACTTGATGATATCGCATCATCTTTCATCTCTGATTTTCTTAATTAATAGAACAATTGGGGCATCCACATGGAATGAAGTAGATTCAGTGGCACACAACACTGCAAAAAACACTAAATGCACTGTATCCACATTGAAGACTCAGGCACTCTGTTCCCGAAAAAGAAATTGCGTTTTGAAACAGTCAGCATTCCATAATTTGGCAGGAGAGATGTGGAGCCAAAAAGGCAGACATTGGTTGATCGATCCAGACCTGAACAAATGTTTGTCAAAACTCTATCAATTTCCCCCAAATGTCAAATGTGAATTTCCAGATGCAGGTGTAACCAATTATTGATCAATTTCATGCAATGACCAAAACGTCAAGGGCAGGGGTCAATTTATACATGGTTAGGTAAGGATGCAGTCAATGAAACATTAAACTTGACCTTGCCTTTGTGGAACCCCTTTTGTAAACTTTACCTAAAAATGAACCACCTCACTTTTAAAACCATTTAGATGCCTTTAAAAAGAAAGTAAAATGAAAAGTCAATGTTTCTAAATCAGTTAAACAGTAAATCATCGTAATCATCAGATTATATATTTGGGGCAAAAAAAATTATTTTAACACTAATGAGTTTATCAAATTGGGTGGTGGTTTTCTCAATACTGCAAATGTGGTATATGCATTTGGACTGTGATCAACAGTATTTAGGGTAACATGAATTCTGGAATAAAATGTTTCTCCCCACCATGACCGTGTTTATGAACTTATTGTTGTTGTATGGAATATTATTGTATTGGAGTTTGTTGTTTATATGATTTTTGAGATGGAATGCTGTGCTATGCACCCCTTGACTTCATTGTGTTCTTGGGCAAAGAATAGGTCCAGCGGTCAGGGCAGCAATCAAGGGATTCAATCTACAGAGATGAGATTATATCTTCGCAAGTTGAGCCATAGTTGCATGAGCGTACTGCAGTAGCTAGGAAGGAAAAAGAAAAAAGCCTCCAGCGGTCAGACAGCAGGGCTAGTTATGCCCTTAAGTTATACAGAGAAGGATTTGCATCAGTGTCTTGACTTTGTCGAGGAAATCTTGGCAACAAGTCGGTTGAATCAGCCATTGAAATTTTGTCTCGGCCTGTATGAAATTAGGAAGAGACATAGTGGTCACTTGAGGGGTGTGTGTGTTCACACTTTTTAATAAGGCCGGATTTCCAACAAACCGTGGGGGCGATTTGACAGATTTTGTGTTTAGTATCCGGGTATGGGTGTAACGATCTGAGTAGTTTGGGCAGCAAGTCATGAATTAGGTTGGGTAAGTAGCTATTTTATTTATTGTTGGAGCTCGTTAGCACCAATGTAGCAAGAACCTTATGTGCTACAGGATGTAGTTTGGCATGTAGGACCTGGATGGACCTGTTATGAATGATTAGATTTTCAGCCTGAAATTGCTAATTAAGTGGTTATAGCATAATTTACGAAATTTGTTGGATGTGGTCTACCATATGGTTCCCGAGAAATTTAAAAGTGAAAATCGTGGTCACTGGAGGTCATTTAATTGTCTATTTTGCAATTTTATGCACTTTTGAAAGAAGAGTGGGATTCCACAAAACTTGTAGATGTGATCACCTTTGATCCAGATCATTTGAATTGAAGTAAAGCTGGGGTCAAAGTAGAGGTTATGGATGGCATAATTTGCCTAATATATTCCAATTCCAAGTGGTAAGAATTTCGCAAAACTTGGAGCGTATGGTCGTTAACATTTCGGACTGATTGTTTGGGTTCAGGAAATTTAATTTGTCATATACTACCTTCTGTTAGAATAAAAGCACTGAGGAAGAGTATAGTAAAAACAGTAAACTATAGCTCCTGTGACAATTTCACTGCTGTTATAAGCTCATTGTATGTGCCTATTTGCTAGACTTATTCCAATTTCCAAATGGGTAAGAATTACGCCAACACTCCGCGTATGGTCCGTTAACATTTTATGAATATGATGTGGTTTGATGTTAGGAATTTGAAGAATCCCATATAGAATAGCCTGTGTTAGATAAAACCACTGAGGAACGAGTAAACCATAGCTCGTGACAATTGTGCTGTATCAGCCTGCCCACAAAGCCAAACCCTCTCTTACCCAACCACATTAGATTAGGTTGATTAGACATGCAAAAATACTGTAACATTTTTTCCCCTCTCTTCTTGCCTGGGGACTAGGGACAAAAGTGGAGGTTTCTAAAAAGATTATACTTTGGGACATCGTTTTTTGACTGCTGCGTGGGGAAGTTTGTTGGTTGTGTGGAGGGAGGCGGGGGAGGGGGTGTTCGCTGCCTGGCATGGGGGGGGGGGGGGGGGGGGGGAAGGCAGTCTGGCTGATGTGGTCTGGGGGGGAAAATAAAAGCAAGAATAATAAGGAAATGATTTTAAAAGCAAAGAGCCAGGCTTGCAGAACATTTCAAGTGGATTTTGGGTCAAAGAAGTGAGTTGACTGAGTTATAAAACTTGATTCAGATTTGGGTATTCATGGAGAAGAATGGGGGGGGGGGGGGTGTGAAGAAGAAAAAAAACATCAGGGACTATTACGGTATACGAGTAAACCCTATTGGTCAGTTATTGAAGAATTTTTATGTGTACGGTATATGTGTAAAAAGATGTGATGTTCGTTTGAATGACGGTCTGCATGAACTAGTTTGGTTGTGTATCGTGTTTAGTGAATAATAGAAACCACCGATGTGCAACCCAGGCGAGGACATCTTTCGGCGATCGGCCGTGTTTACTGTGCAGGGCCGTGTGGTCAAAGTCGGGGTCCTGAGAGAACAGGGATGAGGAAGGATTAGTGGTTCTCTGCGCATATAGTATGCCTCCTGGAAAACCATCTTGTTCATTGTGTCCTGTCCTGAATTATGTTTGGGGGGACGGATGGTGGGCAGTGTGAAATCAAATTTGACATTGACACAACAAAAATTTTCTTATAAGAATTATGGAACTGTCGCAGAAAAATCTCTTTAATAATCTGAAATGAAATTGTTTTGACACGTAGGTTCGGCCATACCGAAGACTGGAAGAATCTTTGTAGTACAGGTCTGTCAATGTATGCTTTCTTGTGAACATGATAAGTGGAAGGACTGGAAGAGTTATTGCTCCCATACCTGTGTGGGAAGTGGGAAGAGGGTCACTACGTTTTTTATGCCAATATAAGATGAGAGGGGGCTAGAAAAGCAAAAACATGGAATTCACTATCTCTGTCTGTGGTACGATGTTCATCAAATTTGACAACATCAGTGAAAGGGGCCAACAACAGCAATAATATGGTATTTCTGTATACGCATTAATTTTCAATAATGGGCAGGCTTAATTGATCCTGAGGAAGCGCACAAAGCCCATGGCTCTCTTGTTCAGGCCGATTTGAATTGCCATATTATTTGTCACCATAACACGGTGCCTCAAATTATTCTGAAACAAGTTTTATTGGTATCGGTCACTGTTAAAATCTATACTTTTTAATTTGCGTCCAGGCGGCGCTGTTCTGGACGCCATCTGGGATATTTCAAATTACTCAAGGAGTCAAGGGCGATGAGTGCAGTACGCGTCAATTAATGGAACTCCCACCCCCCCCATTTAAAAGTACAGTGACACCAATCCGTGACCAAAAAATCAGGTCGAATTGTTTTAGCAGTCGCCGACTCTAGTCCTAAATTTTAGGGCTTATTACAACTCTAAACAGCACTAAATCCGCCAGGTATGTATCTGATTTAACCTTTTTGTCTCGCCCTGAACAAAGTTCAGGAAGAGGACTTAGCGATCAATTGGTTGTGTGTGTGTGTATGTTGTGTGTGATGCGTGACTGTCACTGTGTGTTATGTGTTGTTTGTTGGATGCCATGAAATGATATTGTGGTCCAAAAAAACATTTCGAATTCCAGTCCATGGCGGCTGCCGCTTTGGACACCATCTGCATGGAGCGTGGTGGCGTTAATCGGCTGAGACGTCAAGCTTGTACCCCAGAGGTGGGGGTTCGAGCCCGCCAAGTACCCTCGAGAGGTACTTTATTCACGACTGCTTCTCTTCACCCGAATGGGGGACCGTGCGGGATCAGAAACACAACTGGCGGTGATAGCTGCGGCTATATACATCTCCGGATTGTCCAAGTGCGTGACTGGTTCCTATGATCGGGGTAATGTTTTTAAAGCGCTTTGAGCACTTCGGTGGTAAAGCGCTAATAAGAAATTGAATTAGTGGACATGTCCATGCGTCCTGAGTTATTTGAAAATGAGGAAAATATTGTGGGTCTGATTTGATTAATTCAGGGCCAATTTCAGTATATTTCCACAAAACCCCTCATTCCTTTGGTAAGACAGGTCAATAATCAGGTCCTCAGGGAATTTGAACATAGGTATGATTAGTAAAGCCGTTCTATTGAAGGCTGAATACAAAAAATCTGAACAGCAACAACAGGAATGCCTTGTAAATTGTTGCATGGATGAGTAATGACAGCCAACTGATCGTGCAACCCCCCCCCCCCCCCCACCCCCACCCCCCCCCCCGACCCTCCCCAACCACCCCCACCAGGGCGAGACACAGAAAATCCAATGTACTGCTAGTTTAAAACAGGAAAGGCATAGAACCATAGCTAAATCATCTGGGCAGTTCCACCAAGATTGCAGTGATGGCAGTTTTATGTTTCATCAAGTTGTCATCGGGTGCAGACTATAAAAGTTGAAGGCCTTTCAAAATTGTGGTGGACAGGTTTCAAAAGCAACTTTTCCAAATGTGATTGAAACGTTCAGGCACTGATTATATGCTTTTAGACTGCACTGTAATATTATTAACAGACATATCTCCTCACTTTTGCAACAGTGAAACATACTAATAGTAGTACATCAACCATGACAATCCACTGCAGTGCAAAACAGATGAGACTAGCAGTCACGAAACCTAGTCAATAGGGACACGACTCATACCAGGGGCTAGAAGAGGCCAGTTCCTCTCATCTGGGGGGCTATTCTGACTCCGATTTTGGCAGCAATCACTTAGCTAATAGTAATTTCACGTGAACTTCACGGCGAGCTCTTGAAATCAGGGAAGGGCTGCCAATGAATATCACTGCTCACTATATACCCCCTCCGTGTGCTGGAATCAATTCCATTGCAGGCGTGGGCAATATATGGTCATCACAGCATTTCGCTTATAAGTTTGTTGCCCTTAGAAAAAGATGTGTACCATATCATAGACAGGCTTGATACTTAATACTTTACTGGGAGTCTCCTAGTGCGTGAAGTCCCAAGCGCGGGATGCATCAACGTCATCCCACCTTGTGGGTGATCGCATGAACGATGCGAACATACTAGTATCACAACACGGACTTCTTTGAGGGCTCACAAGTGAAAGACCAATACTGTTTTGTTTTGAACATTCTAATTTATTATTATGTCTCCCGTCCTCTCTCTGGACCGCTGATTATCATTCACAAGAATGGCTCCACAACCCTTTTACCTATGAATATGCTAGGTTTAATACCCTCAGTAACTGAACAGAAATAGGAACATTTATTTGCTGCTTTCCTAGATTATTAATAAATAAGATCCATATTCGCATAGCCTAAATAAATTGATGTAATGAAGACAATTTTCTTTTCAAAACTAACTCCGATAACAAAGTTCATTGCGGTGCAGACATTGCAGACCTAATGGGACTGCTTTGATGAAACAAAATGGTTGAAAAACAAAAACGTTGGCAATACATTCAAATTTTCATTAATGTACTGTATTGTGTGTCTTTTTTTGCATACCGAGCTCTGATTAAACAACACGAAAAGGTGAAAGTAACAGTTTGTATATTTGTCCAATTACATTACACTCACATATGATAAATAGTATAAATATTATGCTATGGCAAAATATTTTGAATTGGTGAGACAAACACAATAGCATTGTTAAATGATAAACAACCAGCTCTAGACTCCTTTTCTCTCACAATGCTGGATAGAAAGATTTTAAAAGTTTTGTTTTTTTTTCTTCAATATTGTAAGTAAAGCACATGACAAGAGTGATAATGTCAAAGCCAGGCATTGAAAACTGGTCAATCCAGACTATGAAATAACAGACAGACCAATGCTTCACATCTTGAAATACCAAATCTCTTTTTTCTTCCCCTGTCTACTTACAAAAATTTAGGTCTTTCCATTGTCCTATCCTCCTGTTATGCTACAAAAGCAAGGGCTTGGGTCAGCCGTTCAACTTCCAGTGTTTTTTTCAGTGTGAAGTTTTGAAATCTATTTGTCACTCGCTTTATCAAAATCTAAATCCTTGTACAAAATATTAAATGTCAAAATGCTTGGGCTTTCAATATGGAAAGAAAAGGCACTTCCTCAATCCGTTCTATATCCCAGAGATCGCTCTATACACTGACCAGTTTCTCCAGTATGAAAACAACTTTCTCCAACCTTGAGTCACTTGTTCTGCCATAAATGTCCTGGCCAGTTGTTTGTCAAGTCTGGTGTTTCCGGCAATTAAATAAATGCCAAAATAAGAATCTTCCGGGAACTTTTTTCTATTCACATTTCCTTTTTAAATCATTCAAACATTTTCAATGTTTTTGTTGAAATTTTTGGTTTCTTGTAGGAGCAAGAGAATTTTTTGGGCTTGACAGTTACATGAACATTGAGGCAAAATGGTTCCATCTGTGTCCAACTTGTGCCGGGAACGTTCACTTTCAAACAATCAACATCAACCTCTACTTTTTGCTCCAATTGGCATTTGAGGAAAAGTTTAATTGTAGGTAAAATTGTTAGCATCTGATGTGAAGCCTCCACAAATTCCCACACACCCTCACCAAATTTTTTTTCAAAAATGCCTTCCATCAATATTTTCCCTTATTTTTCACGGAAGGAACGAGAACATCGATGGTGCAATAAGCTCCATCCACACAAATGCATTTTTTCATGGCATTCTAATGAGGAAGAAATAAGGTGCTGCAGTTTTTTGCTAGCCATGGTTGTCACGGGTTTCCCCTCAGATCCATTAATTAACTGCACACCCATATCAAGCACTATATAGTATGTTGCTCACAAACGCCTACCTAGCTTGATCAATATGATTAAAAAGTTGATAAATGTCGTAAAGCTCCTCCAATTAATCTGAAGTAGGCATACAGGAACTTGTGACTTATAACCCCTGCCACAAATAATTGAAAATTGCTTTGAAAAATAACCAATGAATATTTACTTACTTTGGTAGAAATACCTAATTTATATTCACTAGCTCCTCTGGCCTCTGACTTGAACTAGGAATGAATACACAAAATGACCCTTACATTTTATTTGAATTGTTTTATCAAGTGACCCCCCTCCCTAAACTGTTAGCATGAACGCCAAAAGATTTATGTTTGTTTTTTAATCGATGTGTGTAAGAAGGAAGAAGGAATATAAGGTCCCTTTCTGCACAGTCAAGACCTCCCCACTATGCCTATGTTCCCCTTGCGGGAAGTTTGATGTGGCAGCGGTGAGTTCTCTTCTCCTTTATTCAACTTCTTAGACACATAGAAGTTGGGCCAATCCCTCCGGTCTCTCACTAGTTTCTCCCCTCTGGCACTCCTGAAAACATGCAATATCTGTCTGCGCAAAACAAGACAATAGAACCTTCCCCGAATACGACCAATAGCCTCTTCCTTTGTTTAACGGTTTGGAATCCGCAAGCGGCTTCCTGGCCAACCACATTTCAAACACCATGACAAAGTGGGTTGCCAATCCCTGGTAACACCACCCTCCCTGTTTCATAACCTGCTCTTAATGATAAGTTAATCCAAATATGACAGGCTTGTCCTCTCCTATTTTGCTTCGCTTCTTCTTCCTCCTTAAATATTTTTGGCATGTGCCCCCAAGTATTGTTCACTTGACTACATTCCCTTTGGGTAAATGCATTACATTACATAGTGGAATAACATTTTATGAGATGTTATCCCTTCATAGCCTATGTCAGACTGTTCTTTCTTCTTCCCAGACACTCCACACAGGGCTCTTCCACACAGTATTCTTTCTTTCTATTTGTCTTGGTTGGCAGTCCCCATGAGGCATGGTCTTGACATGTTCTCCTCCTCTCTCTCCTGGGCGGTCCCTGTATCGCTACTGGGTCCGTTCTGCTTGCTGCGCCTCGTCCTCCCTGCCAACGGTGTCCTCGGTCCTGGACCCGTTCGTCAGGGTCCCATTCTGGAAAGGGGAAGTAGTGCCCCTTGTTGTTATTACGCCCGAAGATCTTCTCCTGGAGTCGTATCAGCTCTTCAATGCTGGAATCTGATTGGCTGGTGTTCAGTAATGACTCCAACAGGTTCTGCTCTTCACCAGGGGATGATGTGAGAGGCTTGACTGATGATGAACTGTGAAGGGTAAGATGATTATGAATATAACACTGTACATGTATAAAGTTATCTTCATTTTGTGTTAATCTTCAGAGGAGTAGGTTGGATCAAATATCCACTGGTGGACAAAACTGCATGTATTGGCAATGCCTCCATGTCCTCTTTCCAATTTCGAAATTTATCAATGTCATTCACATCCTTCGAACCTTTCTTTTCTGCCACATTGAAATGAAGCAAAGGGGTGCTTGTTGCCTAGTGCCAACCAAATCATTCCGCAGCTTCCATATGGCAATATATGCAGTTTTGTTCCTCCTCAATTTATGGGCGGGGGATGTTTGCAGTATGTACTTCTCGATTGTGTAGGTAGGTCTGATCTTCTTCCTGTCGAGGCCCATCTATATAGGGTGTAGACCAGTATAATGTACTATTCCTCAGCTTCAACCCTCACCAAGACATGGATGAGACAATGTCCTCGGCTGGCTACATACCTGCCACCCTCATATTGTCAACCAGAATAACCCTCACAAAAACGTTGCCTGAGATCCTGGGGTGCTGCCATGGGTTTATAGGAGTTGCTGGGATGATCCACCCCTAATCTATGGGCAACCGATCCAGGGAGAACAGGTTGAATAAACCAAGAAACCCCCTTCAAAGGCAATACTGTACAAATGAGATGACAGTGTTGGTCACATCATGCGTTTCAATATTTAGGTATTGGAACAGGGTGAGGGACTGTCACTTTTGTCTTATACCCCTGTCAGACCATGCAAGGTGCTACAGCAAGACAGGGCTCCATCAATCTCACAGGCCCTGTCAAAAGCCCATAAAAAAAACCATCCAGTGTTCAGTGTTAAAGCCATGGATAGGTCTGGTTAATCTGAATGAAAACAGTTAATTAACACTATATTAAAATATGACAATTATTTCTCAAGGTAAATATCATGCTATATGACAGTGATGAATAATAAGTAAGATCACCTATTGCTGTCATCCTCAACAAGTTCAATTCGACATTACACACAGTCAGTTGGGGACCCTCATACGTTTAACTGTCTATGGAGAATTCACAGTACAAATTTCCCATGGACCTTCGTTGTGGAGAAGCACCATCATTCATTGGTCAGTAAGCAGCTGATTGTGGTTGTAGAACGAATGATTGTATTGCAAACGTAAAAATGCGGCCTTTTCATGACAAAACCATTCCAAATTGGCGACAGGAACGTTACCGGGGAGATCTGGACTACCAGGCGTTGGCTTTTGGTGAGCACCAACAGGGCTGTAGCTGAAACCGAACATAGTGTTTCCTCTCTAGCTAAAAAATTGTTTCATACTTAAGCTGGCAATTACTGCTCGGTGGCTTACCAAAACAGTAGTCACACTGACGTCACGATCCGGGGAAATTCATGGGAGTCTCGTAATGATAGGGCTGCACACAGTTTCACTATGTCATTGTATAATAGCTATAGGTGGGGGAGTTTGAATGAACCATTTGGCAGAGGAAATCTTTTTTCGGAATGCCTTTCTTTCATATTTGCATCCTTCCAAAAGGTTTGCGTGCCTCGTGAAGACAGCCTCGAATTAACAGCATCACCTTGCCCGGACCCTGATCAGGGGTTACCTTCTCTCTTGACTGACCCAGATAGGGTAAAACACTGATTATCAGAATGACTCCTGAAAGTTCTCATCCGGAGTATCACTCCTCTTGGTTCTCTGCCACTGGTGGTGGGATGATGCCTTGCCTTTGAAACCGTTGCGCGATCCGTAGGTATTAAAGACTGACTGTTTTTGGTTAGATTCCTGGAGAGAGGAAAAGACGTACGTGGATTTAAAATAACCACAAAAATGGAATAAAATGACAAAACCTAGGGAATGCAGGGTCTCCATAAAGTAAAAAAAATCTTCCCTACAACGAGTTGGACATAGAGGCCCATCTCTCTTGGAGATGAGTTGATTGCATGCGTCAGATCTCCTGCTAATTTCTCTAACACACATACCAAAGATGGTTATCATGTGTCTTGCAAGCAAACATTCCTAGTTTCATCAAACTCCAGCAGTCACTGGGCATTTTATTCCCTCCGTGGCCTGTAACTTGCAGTTGCGATGACAGGTCTTGGTCTTCACTTCATAGTTTTGGCTATGATGCAGTGGACTTTTCAGGGTTTGTTTGGGATCTTGCAATAACTCCTCAGCGGTCGGCTTGTGAGCAGTCTTGGTTGTACTTGCACTTCACTCCTTCCTCCAGGTTCTGAGAAGTTGGGTGTTTCCGATTTACTGATAATCCTTTTGGAGAAACCAGTAAGAGACAGTCCCATCAAGAGACAACCGGGGCAGTTGGGACGGTTACACCACACCGAAGGTGCTTTGATGAGCTCCCAATTGGATTTTCCGAACCTGTAAAATTCAAATCAAATCAAACTAAACTCTTTGATAGTTTGATCCTCAACTCTAAAACTACCAACTTATATCAAACCATGCATTTCCTCCTTTTAATGATTGATTCACATTGAACAAACTATATTAACAACGGAAAAACCTAAATGTCCAAATACAATGTACCACTGATCCTGCATATTCTTGTAGCATTTGTCGTTTGCCATGACGGCCGCCGCCTTTTTACTATGGTCCTATTCCTGGTCCATGCTCCTACTCCTTCTCCTTCCCTCCGTGGCTCCTCCTGGCCTTCAAATTGGAGGCGCGTTCAGCTGGGCTAGCGTGGCATTGAGCCTCTGAAGCTGGAGAAGTACTCCTCCTTATCTGTGATGTGAATTATTGGTAGCGTTGATGCTGTTAATATCTGTCTATATATTGTCTTCAAGTTCCATTATCTCTCTTCAGGAGGCTTTAAGTTGGGGATGCAGGATGCAGCAAGACTCCATAAATGGCAGATTCACGCGAGTACAAACATGGAAGTGGCTGAATGAAGCCTGCAATTGTTTTGTATAGAGAAAGGGACAAATTCCATATCGCCAGAAAATCACCCACAAAATAGAAGGGCACCAGGTAGTGCATTAATTGCAAATGGGACGGGTCTTCCTGATGAAGCTATATAACAATCTTATTCTGAGCTGTGAGGTATTAATTGCCTTTTTTACCTAATAATACAAATCAATCCCTTCTGAAAATAATCATTCTCCAAAAACTTTGCATTTTTCCATTTCATATTGCAACCACATGCATCTACATTTGATCCTGACAAAAGTGGAGTTCATTTTGGGGTCATTAGGGGGGGAAAGGGGGACCAAATTTTCAGAATTATCCAAGTGTTTTTTTTAATCCATGTCATTTCAATCAACTTGGATTTGAACCAATTTGTTCTGACACAGTGGAAGTTGTATCAGTTTCCAGGCCACCCGCATCACGGTGAAAACTTGCAGTTTCACGAACCAACAGCATGTTATCAACCTGCCTTCCAAGGCCTATGATACCCCTGACAGCATGGTCAGGGAATGTGGCCACCACCGAGCATTACCCCCGTGCTGGTGCCTGGTTTACCCGGTACTCCATAACATTAGAACCCAATTTAACTAGCACTCTCCCCTTTTTTTCTATTAACTTATTCCACTACTGTGCTTTACAGCTGTTCACTGTTTCTTATGACAAATTTTTACACCCGGCTCTCTGTATTTTCTAGGCAATCCTTGGGCAGGGATAGACAGTGTTTGTGCAGCAATGCATGTCAAGGGAATCTATAGTGATGTACCCATTCAACATTAGGGAGCCTTAGATTACACCGCAGACCGGAGCTACGACCTATGCGTTGTACTTCACGTTGTACGCCACATCGCCGTCCTGCACATGCGCGCTTAGATTCCATGATGTTCAATGTTCCAGTTGCTGATGTATATAACGCATCATTGTTACGACTGTGCTTTTGAGTATTGACAGTAAAATTCCTGACTCTCCATTGTTTAGTTCTGTTGAATGCTGCCATGTGAAACAAGAAAAGTGAGTGACACCCATCGTAGATCGACGTAGTATGAATTGGTGAGTTGTCGCATGCGCAAAGGTTTCAACATTACGTCATACTTCGCAGAGCCCACGTCCCCAGCGTTAAATCTGAAGCTCCCTAGTTTCCTATGTGACAAATGTCAAATACAAAGCATCCAACAAAATAATGAAAGTTTGGACAGCAAAGACCCGCCAGATCAATACTAGTGTTTCTGGACCGGAGCCCAAAGTAATCCCCAAACATCGCAAGGGATTCTTCAAAATACTTACGCATCATCGCAATAGGGCAGCCCGGGAAGATGGCCTTCTTAGTAGTACATATAGGGCGGGGGTTTGCTACTTTATCCCTCTCCTTTGAGGTACATCCTCAGCCTTTTCCTCATGCTTTCCTCTGTGGACATCATCCTCTACCAGCGGGGCTAGAGAGTGTTTCCAACAGGATGCACATCCACCTGCCATCAAATCATAGGAAATTTTAATTTGACCAGGTGAAAGTGATGATTTAGATGAGGAGGGGGGGGGGCAATAAGGTTTGATTGAAACTGACACTCACTGACTTGTAGACAATATACATTCATACAAGATACCGCGGCGGGTGAATTACATACTGCAATGGGGATTGTGAGTGGCCTAGCGGTAAAACCTTCGAGCTTGTGATCCGAGGTGGTGGGTGCGGAGTTCCACGTAGTACCCTTGAGCAAGGTATATTCTCACATTGTTTCTCCATTTTTATGTGTATAAATGGGAACCTGTGAGATCCTGGAGTACAACCGGCCAATGAGACAGCTGCTGCATATACTCTCCGAATATCAGAGAAATTGTACCTGGTTTCAATGAGCAGGGGTAATGTTGTAAGTGCCTAGCTGGAGCAGCTATCAGTTAGATTCGTAGCGATATAATGATGTAGCATTAATTATGGTTCTGGGGCTTTCCTCTTTTTTTTCTGTTTTTTGTGTTTCCGCAGCTGTCGGAAAAGTTTTGAAGTGGGCATTACTGCCTGTCTGCTGCCCTCCATTATGCAGGTTTTCATGTGAATTAGTCGGATTTACACAAAAGCTTGGTGGGTGGAGACAAAAGTAGGTCCCGAAAAACATTAGGGTGACCAGAGATATAATCTGTGGGTTTTTTGCAATTATTTTAACTTCGCGGATTTGAACAAAACTTGGTGGATGTGGGCTGTTGTTAGTCCTAGAAACATGAAGGTCATATCAAGGTCACAGGAGGTGAAATTTGCATAACTTAAATTAATTTTAAATCAATTTTTGTAGTAATCTGCTGAATCTGGACCGCTGACAACACTAGTCAGGGGGTATTAAGGGGGCCAGGGCTAAAGGTAATTGGGGAAAATATGAAGGGGTGCCAAGATCTTCTGCTTTCGCTGGTTAAAGGTGATGCATTTTCATGATTTTTTAGGTTTACTCCTCTCAAAACCGACGAGCTGTGTACGTAGCCTAACTGCTTGTGACATCAGAGCAACCGATCCCCTACGCAGGATGGTGATCTGGCAAACGTATTTCAAAGGCTACTTGATACAGTTTGAGAGAAATTGTCAGGCCACGACATATTGTTCCATATCCAGGATGAAATTTCAACCATGGCACTAGGTAAGCAACGTGGTATTTGTGTGTGAGATCAGCATCGCCTAGCATTGTATTTTGTGGACCAGGCTGTAGTACTGGTCAAGGTTGTGTGTGCACAATTCAAGCAGCTGCGGTCGTGGGCACTGCATAAACACATACACAAGTACAACAGTGTGTAATATGTATACAGTTGTTTTTTACACTTCGTGTCAGACTGTCAGTGTGCATGCTGTGTACTGCTATGTACTGTACAGTATGATGTATCATTGGAATGTTGCTGTGACCACATAATATATCACCATAGCTACCTACTCATTACAGATGAGTGGTCCAGGAGGGACGGGCAGCCAGAGTTAGCTGTCGCGATGATCGGTTGTGGGAGTTCGCGCCCAATCAAATTTTCCCAATTACTTGGCTACCTCAGCCAATTTGATTCTTCTAATCCCGGAGCTGCCCTGTTCATTCTAGCCTGGATATCAGCACAGAATAGTCATTATGATATTATTAGGAGGTACCTGAGAGTCCTAAAATAGCATCCAAAATTAGGTTTGAGGGGGCGATTTATTCTAAAAATGTATTTCCGGCCCCGATACTAGTGCACAACCAATGAGACATCTCCTTGGATGAATAGAAACTGAATATCGAAAGTTAGGAATGGGCTATTCCACATCATGTGGGTTCCCCCATATAGCAAGAAATCTCTTTCTAGCTTTGTTCAGGTGAGATGAAGGTTGCGAAGGCTGGAGTAATCTTGTATATAAATTTTTGTTTTCCATCCATTACTCCCATGTTCTAACTTATTGATAGTTGAATTGCTTGATAAAACCTGCAAGTGTCCTATGGGCCACTGACTGTGTTAAATGTTGAGGTAAAAATCTACCAAACAATGAATCGATACAGACTCTTATTCTGGTTTGGATCAGGATTTAAACAACAAAAAGTACTGTTTGAGAAACAGAAAACAGTGGTACTTGAACCTACCTCTTATAGCATCGATCATCTCAGAGCCAAATGGGCAGGCATAGAACTTCTTTGGTCCCATCACGGGTCAGGAAGCCCCAGGCGGACTAGGGATTCGGTGAAGCTGTGCCAGGATTGACATACCCAGATGACTGGTCAGTGATCCCCCTTCTACTGCACTGCTTCTCTGCTTGTCTGAGAGCTTGCGGAGTAGGTGTCTGGCTAGGAGGCTGATTACAGGCTCATGCTCCCAATGTAGCTGGACCCCATCGCAGGTGCTGCTGGAGGGAGAGATCCACACTCGGCCTGCCGGGTAAAACAACAGACAGCTGGGGGGTTAATATCTCTCCATACTGGGAACGAGTGGGTGGGTCAATGGGTGGGTGGGTGGATGGGTGAGTGAGTGGGTGGGTATCAGGTTGACCACTCGAAGATGGGATGGTGGATGGGTGGCCAGGTTGCTTGGCAGGGAAGAGGCCAATGACGCTGGAAGAAGAGGTCAATGATTAGCCTGGCAGAAGAAAAGACGGTCAAGTTGTGGGTAACTGGCAACTGGCCCTTACTGTGTAAGAGTAATACAGGATCTCCAAATTATCATACCCTGACCACTCTTTCACCCCCCTCCCCACAAAATTAAGGTACACCTAATCTGTTGCATTTTAATGACCACACACCTTCAGTGTGACTCACCAGGTACCTACAGGGTGCCAGTCGTTGATATCATTTCAATATATTAGCTGCATAGTACATACCTGGCCTTATCCATCGAGCCGAGATGACACAGTCTCGGCTAAGTACATAGCTGCTGTTACTTTTGGCACTTGATGTATATCGGCGAGCCTGGCCTCTCCAGGGAGAGGAGCAGGTCGCCAAACAGCTCGGACATGGTGACCTTCTCTAACCCATCAGTATGAGGATAGGGGTGCAGCTGGGCTTGCCTGAATGTTAGGGGAGGGTAGTCGGGACTAGGATCCTGCAAAGACGACGGAGAAGTCAAACATGTTGCTAGTCACAAGTAGACATTTCTTATGGTTTGAGCCTTTTTTCCTGTTGGAGTTAGTGGTTGTTAACCTAATCCGATGCTTGGAGGACAATACGGCCCTGGGGCATTAGTATGAATCATCCAGTAAATACCACCAAAAAGGAATTATAGATAATTTCTTGTTTGAGGTAGTGGAAATTAGATATAATGCAGTTAGTATAAAGTGACTGTTCACCGTCGACCCACAAGACCTATTGAAATATCCCATACCAACCCAAGTAACTTCGGAATTTTTCCACTACACTAACATAAGTGAAGACTAAAGACCTCATCCAGACGCAAAACTGCAAGTACAGCCACATAAATGTAATTTGTTGACAAAAGCGTCACTGATGCTGATACATTCCTATGGTAGGCAGCTGCAGATCATTCGCTAGGGACGAGGAATAAAGCTATGCCACTTTGCAGTACCTTGAGGTGGGGAGGGGCGGTCAGGTACATGCATAGTGGTACACCAGTTCTTCCCATCGAGTCTCTCATACTAGAACCCTGCAAGAAGGCAACAGGTCCATTTTAGCGGACTTGGTATGACCCGACCAGGAACTGAGCCCAATCTTCCAGGTGGTAAGTGGCAGCTCTACTCAGTGTTATGAGTGCTGGATGCTCTTTCGAGTGTATATGCGGTATTGAAAAAATATACATATTTTTTTCCCCTTTACATTTTGAAAAGTAGTAACGTGAGGAATTCTGATGTGTCACGTTGGATTCAGTGGTAGAAGGACAATCTCTGCCTGGTGACACCGCCGGCTATAAAACGAGCCTGTAAATAAACAAATAATAGAATACACGGCTGCCAACCAAACTACCCCTGTTGTCACAAGTAAGCCATTGAGAAACACACAGCCTCAGTCGGTGGAGGTGCCAATTTCAAAACAATATGGCAACAATTTCTATGGGTGTTGTCAGCAATGGATGGACACTAGAGATGCAACAAATGCGTGTTCAGCAGGTATACGGTTAGAAATGGAGGGAACTGGACCCCAAACTAGCAATTTTCAAGCAATATTGTGATGTAACTCTACAAAGAAACCCCCCCCCCCCTCCCCATCCCTTTCCGAAACGCAAAAAATTCCACTGAAAGGGAATTCCTGTTTCCCCAAGTTGTAACCACTGGTTGGAAGAGGACAAGCAACTTGATGACTCCAATGCAAAAACATGTCATGTGAAATTTCGGTTTAGCCACATAGCTGTAAGAATTTTCTCCAATTGTTGAGATACATATTAAATCTTGTTTACAAACGTGTAAATTCTTACCTTCAGGACCTCTGCCAACCTGAGTATAAGAGATGTCTTCCTGCACCCTATAGGGCCATAGAATATCACTCTCTTATACTGTTCAATCTATATGAATGAAAAAGGAAATATGGATTGTCCATTACATTATAAATAAATAAGGGTTGATTTGTTGCGTGTGGGCTCACAGTAGGATTTATAGCCTCTTGTAATACAATCAGTGCCAACTTTGCTAGGTAGCTTGACTAACAAAAGCTGTTAGATGAACAAATTAGAAAATCCAACTGGATGGCGATCCATACCACAGGTTGTATTTCTCAAGTCAAATCAGACCCCTGATGACAGAACATTTGCAGATTTACAACAAATATGAATTTAATGCAGACACAAACATTAAGCATACTATAGTATAGGGTCAGGTTACAATCAAAAGTAACCAAATTCCCATTCGAAAACCCAAGCTCTGTTTGTTGATTTCAGCAAAGGGCGAACAGAGCAGAATGCTATGCAATATGCTGTACACCAGGACTGGATAGGGAAAATGTTTCACAGTAACACGGATGACCCCCTTTGTTTTGACACAGTGAATGTGAACATTACAATATGTAGGAGGAGCAATGGAAATATGTAATCCGAAACTCAACCTGAAAAGGGTCTAGTGAAGAGAATATCACTGTTCATTTCTTTTCCCCAAGCTTCTCAAATAAACATGGGTAAAATGTGACGTAGTTTTATGGGTTCTCTGGTTCAAGATTGGTTTCATATACTAACAAAGCGTTATGGTCAGTTTGTATATGACATCCCTATGAAAGGTATTTTCTTATAAACGCATGATCCTTATCTGCTCTTTTCATATTTGTCTCAGCTATCTGCATTGAAAGAGTAAATGGAAGATCTACTATTGCCAAGAGAGAAACTTTATCCAAAATATTCTACGTAACTACCTAAATTTGTATTTCTGCTATTCAAATTTCTGTTCGAATCTACTGTGCCCTATGAGAGTCACATTTCCACAGAATTTATCTCACCAGTCACCCCAGTATTATGGAGTACCTGCCCAGTAGTCATGCTGATTAGTATCAAAACTGTGAAAAAGACTTGCAAGAGTACATTCGGATACAGAGTATCGGGTGTGAACTTACACCAGGACACTTTCCTTTTGATGGTAAGGTGAGCATTTTCATCGACTGACAGTTAGGGGGATAGGCAAGATTTCACCTCATAGATATATTATCGCAGCCTACTTTAATCAGTCACTACACTTTGAAAATGCACCTACTTACCCATTTTGCAGTGTTATTGTTGTTAAGTATAGGGGGAAACCTGTTAGTTGTGTGTGTAGGGGGTAAAGTTGTGTGCTGGTAGGATGTGTAGTGTGTGCGGTAGGTGTGTAGTGATGTGCTGCGTAGGATGTGGAGCTGGGTGCTGGAAGGATGTGGGTGGTGCGGAAGGAGGTAGTTTGTGTGCTGGAAGGAGGTGTAGTTGTGTGCTGGTTGGAGGTGTAGTTGTGTGCTGGTAGATGTGTAGGCTGTGTGCTGGTAGGATGTTGTTAGTTGTGTGCTGGTAGGATGTTTTAGTTGTGTGCTGGTAGGATGTGTAGTGTGTGCTGGTAGGAGGTGTAGTTGTGTGCTGGTCGGATGTGTAGTTGTGTGTGGTAGGATGTGTAGTTGTGTGTTGGTAGGAGTTGATGTGGTGCGGTTAGGATGTGTAGCTGTGTGTGGTAGGATGTGTAGTTGTTTGCTGGAGGATGTGTAGTTGTGTGCTGTTAGGATGTGTAGTTGTGGGCTGGTTTAGTAGGATGTGTAGTGTGTGCTGGTAGGATGTGAAGCTGTGTGCTGGTAGGATGTGTAGCGGTGTGCTGGTAGGATGTGTGCATGGTAGGATGTGTAGTTGGGTGCTGGTAGGATGTGTAGCTGTTCCTGGTAGGATGTGTAGCTTGTGTGCTGGTAGGATGCGTAGCTGTGTGCTGGAAGGATGTGTAGTTGTGTAGGATGTGTAGTGGTGTGCTGGTAGGATGTGTAGTGGTGTGCTGGTAGGATGTGAGTGGTGTGCTGGTAGGATGTCTGGTTTGTGCTGGTAGGATGTGTAGCGGTGTGTAGGATGGGTAGTTGTGTGCTGGAGGATGGGTAGTTGTGTGCGGGGAGGATGTGTAGCTGAGGTGCTGGTAGGATGTGTAGTTGTGGGCTGGTAGGATGGTGTAAGGTTGTGTGCTGGTAGGATGTGTAGTTGGTGTGCTGGTAGGATGTGTAGTGTGGCTGGTAGGATGTGTAGCTGTGTGCTGGAGGGGTGTAGGTGGTGTGCTGGTCGGATGTGTAGTTTCTGGTAGGATGTTGTATTTGTGTGCTGGTAGGATGCGTAGCTGTGTGATGGTAGGATGTGTAGTTGTTTGCTTGGTGGATGTGTAGTTGTGTGCGGGTAGGATGGTGTAGCGGTGTGCTGGTAGATGTGTAGTGTGTGCTGGATAGGATGTGGTTGGTGCTGGTAGGATGTGTAGGTTGTGTGATGGTAGGATGTGTAGTGGGTGCTGGTAGGATGTGTTAAGCTGTGTGACTGGTAGGATGTGTAGTGGGTGCTGGTAGGAGGTGTGAGTGTGTGCTGGTAGGATGTGTAGTGTGTGCTGGTAGGATGGTGTAGTTTTGTGTGGTAGGATGTGTAGTTGGTGCTGGTAGGATGTGTGTTTCGGTCAGTGTACCCTTGTGACCTGACACAATATGAATATAATCTCATTAACACCGTAACAGTGATAATGTTCTTAGGGTATTGCTTCCATCAGTGCAGCATGAACATCTGCTGGTGCAGAAGGATCAATGAACCTGAAAGCCCAAAGCTGTGGGTTGGTCATGAGCCAATGGGGGTGGTCTGGTGATTATCCTTGGAACCCAGAAGTGGTTGTTCATGAGCCAATGGGTGTAGTGGTCTGGTGATTATCCTTGGAACCCAAAAGCTGTGGTCATGAGCCAATGGGTGTAGTGGTCTGGTGATTATCCTTGGAACCCCAAAGTTGTGGGTCATGAGCCAATGTGGTGTAGTGGTCTGGTGATTATCATTGGAACCCAAAAGCTGTGGATTCATGAGTTCAATGAGGTGTAGTGGTCTGTGATTCTCTTTGGGTGGGCTCGGATTTGAGTGATGGATTCTTCTCCGGGCAGAGAGAATCCAATCAGATGTAGCCAGATTCATAGGAAAAGTTTGTGTAACTGCAACAAACTCTACTAATGTCATCATGAAAGATTTATACTGTCGGACTGGTGTTCCCAGCCCAACTCAGCGGTATGAGTACTGAGTAGGCTAGGGATAAAGTGTCAGGGGGCATGGGCCATGCATGTATAGGCACGTTGAGGCAGTGCCTCCATCTCTTCCTATTTTGACATTAGCGAAGTCATTTTCTCTACAGTCTGAGGTAGTTTTGTAAGGGTTTCCATGGGAACCAGTGTGTCATAGGTCATGTGATCTAGACACCAAATGGAGGCATCCTTCCGCTTGGACTGTGACTTCTGGGGAAGACTTGAAGAGGTCAGCTGGAGAGTAGGCTGGCCTCTGGTCCATGACCACTCTGTAGAGCTGGCGATTGAGGATTATTGGATAACGGTGCGTCAACACATACCATACAGAAAATAGCATACAAATATAGGAAGATACAAGGCCCCATTAACCCCATAAAGCCTCATTATTGAGGCACAGGGTTAAAGTAGGTCCAGCCAGAGGACAGATGCAGTGTGGTGATTTTCTAATATATATGTTTTATTTATTTTTCTAATTATAGAAACAAGATTTATTTATTGTAATCAAATGTATTCGATTCCAATCAATTTTTCGTATGTTACTCAAATCTACAATAATATGACCGGTAAAATCATATAATAGGCACCCTCACTGGCACAAATCTTATTAAGCTAATGATAAGTAAAACCTGTTGCCAAAGCCACCAATCTTTTCCAAATGAAACATATGCCTACACTGGTCTATGAGGACATCAATTCCGGGCGGTCACTGCTGCTGAGAACATTTAAGTTCAATCAGTGTAGGTCACCAAAGCTAGTATATCAGATCTATTTGAACACACAAGCAATGGTACTTATAATGGCTCAACAACAAAAATCTGTAAGAACAATGTGTGTATGAGGTCCTTAAAATGCAAGGCCTACAGTGTGAGTTATGTCCCATAGGAATACTGTGAGCATATAGTTACACAATTTTTTTTAAAATCAAGTTGTGCTATATTGATCAATTATCACTAATTCCACACTAATGGATATCATCCATGTGAGAGTAATAGAGAATAATATTGTGAGAGTAGCAAATCCCAGCCCAAGCTTATTCCTAACAATGATCTCTCCTGAAGGTTTCATCACCATTAGTTTGACTCATAAATCCTCCATACCCCGGAATGTTTGTGAATAAGGGAATAATGAACAGATACTAGGACCTTTGTTGCAGAATTAAAACCGGATGAGATCAAAAGGAGGTTAGAGAATCCCAAGGGATTTTGCCTCCTATTATGACATCAAACCCTAATAGTTAATTTTATACACTACAATGGGGTGTTTCAGTAGGTCCCTCATTATCTAGAAATGGTCAGTCAAGGTATCATTCTGAGGTGAGTCAATTGCATGGAGAGGTCTATCATGATGTCGAGATGTGTCATTGACATTAATGTCTGTCTTGTCTGTAAACATTTTTAACACTCTCGGCAGGAACTAATTTTTCGGCACAGGTTTTTTTTTTCTCCTCCGTGTCTTCCTGAAAGTCTCATAAATTTGGCCATATGGCTCTTTCAAAATTCACAGGTACTAGCAAGGGCAATTTCCTTTCAAAATCACATATTTTTGCCCTCTATAGGGCCATTTCTATCTTCAGAGGGTGAATCACGCACCACCCAGCACCTTTCACTCTTCTCCGGGAATTGTAGGGGGGTCCTGCAATCAAAAGGCGTATGTACACATTCCAATGAGGATGTTTTGACAAAAAATACACTAGGGTAAGATAAGCTGCACATACCACATTTGAGCTGATGAATACTTTTGCTGGATATTCCCAGGTTAGTCGGGGGACTCCTGTGGGTCTCATCTGTCCTCTCAGGATTGTTCTCCAGCCGATCAATAGAATTAAAAACTGGGGAAAGAGACAAAGACTGATTGATTAAAGACTCATCAACAAAGGAACCCGACACTGAAATCTGGGAAAGCTCAGAACCTGACACTGTTTCTAATCAGCATATACATACCATAGCACCTACACACAGTTCTTGTAATATCATCGTGCTAATAGCTCAACAACAAATGACATGAAATGCAAAAAATCTAAACAGACCAAGTACACTGAACCCCAATGCTACATACACATATCATCAAGATCACTCTTACAGTTTTGGGTATATTCAGCTAACAGGCATGTGTGTGCATCACACACACAGTCCACACACACACACACACACACACGCACATGACAAAGTGATCACTAAGTGTCCAGAATTGGACAAGAGCTTGTGGATGACGTGCATGATCGCACATGTAACTAACTACAGATCTTAGGTTGTTTTTGTTAATGTTCTTTATTCATTTACAGCCAAGAAAATGATTTTGTATCTTTGCATGCAGTATAACTTTAATTATGTATTATATTTTTGAACCAGTAAATGTTCTGCTCTTCCCTTCCTCCACATCATAAACTCCTCCACAAATGTTGGAAATGAATCTGATCATCAGTTGCCATTTTTATTACAGCATCACAATCAAAGCTGATTATGCCCTGACAACTCTCAGCTTAATACGATCTTTTCCATTATTTATTTTTTTAACATGGCGTATATACTTCTCTTACAGATGACCGCTATCTTACTTACGGCCCCCCCTCAAGGCAAAAAGCCAAATCCTGAATCCTCAATGGAGTTATATCCATTTGTCTCCTCTATGACCTCCAGTACTTCCTTCCCCTGTATCCCCCAGGGAGGGGGGGACTCTGCTGAGAGATCAGCACTGACCTGTATATGTCAGACATCAAGCAAGAGGAATCCCCCTCTAACAGTGCTTTGGGGAGATAAATGCGAATGAATTGGCTTCAACTAAGGAATTATTCCTGGTAATTGTACTGTTTCAAAGGGAGAGATGGATTCTAAAACTCCCATTGAATAGATCAGCCATTTGTGGTTTCTCTAAATACCTCAGAAATCTATTATATCTATAGGTGAGCCCATTAAATGGTCTATTGCAACCAACTCAATAGATATTCCAAAAGAATGTTTCTATTCACCTCAAGATTTGGCTTTAAGCAGTGCTTTGATGAAATAGGACAAATTTAGTGGGTTTTATTCTTGGCAAAATGTATAGGTCAAAATTTCCCCTTGATGGAATGACCTATACGGAAATGCAAGGATACTAACTATAGATTTAAATGTGGAATATGGTCAGTCTGGTCATTTATTATGCCTACATGTTTGTATGCATTGTCCTGAACATTGCTGATTGAAAAGGATCACAGACACTCGCCAATTTGCTACCCAGACAATATCGCCACCCTTGAAACATTCAACAAGGTTGTCAAAATAAGCCTCTCTTTTCATGTAAGAGGAACACTTGGTCTTCACTGGTACTACCAGCATTCAAAGTAGTGACGAACACTCCGTGTACAATTTGGTGGAGGGACATTAAGACTCAGCAAGCCAAAACGCCTTAGTGATTTCTTGACTCTTTCTGGACAAACCTATAGCCAACACAAGACAAAAAGCCAAAAGATTGTACGTATTTATTTTGGGGGAACATAATATTATTATATTTCTACTTATGATTGCCTATCGATCAAAAGACAGTTTGCCCCGACTGGTTAAGAGTGACATTGCATATGCACTTCAGGAATGTAATTACGTCATCAACCCAAACAAGCAGCCTTGACATGGGAAGCTTAGTTTGTCTCCCAGCTAAGTATCGTAGTGTAGATCCTCAGGCCATGGGCATGGCTAGATCATAGTCTGTTTCTTCTTTCTTTTCTCCAAACAACTTATTATTTCTCACATCAAACTGAACTCAACCAACTCACATTATTGTTTAACAGGAGGAAATTATCTCATGCATGAAACATTAATTCCACTTGCCAACCGCTCTAATGACATGTAACACAAGCCATGATTTTTCTCCAATATATATAGCTGGGTCCTATCAATAATATTAATATCAATCTTTTAATGAGACTAATTGTAGTGAGTTATAATTGAAACAGCTTGTTTTGTTAAAACTTCCATCAGCCCCTTTTATTTTCATTCCTCCTTCCCAGCCACGAAGCTACCCTCCTGTATAATCTATTGTATTGACTGGATATTTCAGGCATCGGTCCCTGTGGCCCACCCCTTTTCCGAAAATCGCGGACTGTTCACTTATTTTCGCAAAATAGTAATGATTTGAGAGCTGTAAGTTTTTGTCTGAAGTTCTTGCAATTTTGCATTCCCTAACTAAACCCAACTCACACATTTGCTCCACGACCATATTTTTCACAGAGGGAAACATTTCGCGTGGACCCTGATTTTCCATCCCTCACCTTGATCTTACGCAGTGATACAAGCCATATTGCTCCTCCATATGTACAGTGGCCATCGATAATCAATATATGATGAGAGGTTATAGTAAGGAGCACCACTTGACACAGCTTGTTTGTTCAGGTCCCTCGGGGTATTTGGACAATAATGATACCCTACGTCTGGTCAGATTACAGTCCCCAGAGGAACACGGTATTGGATCGGTCGGATAAGGTGACAGGATAATGGCGGCAATCGAAATGAGCTTGTAAGGGTGAAATGGTAATGTGGCGAGTATCATACATATACAGTGCTATGGGTTTGGAGCATGCATTTATGAGGCTGGATTTTGCAACCTTTTCATACTCTTTTGAGGGTAGGAAAAAGTTAATTTTGTGGTTTACTTCTGCAACTTTTTGATGAATACCTAATTTTCACCCATTGCATGTTTGATTTTGACTTCATAAATCGCACAACAAATTCATGTTATAAGATTTCACTTCAAACAGTTTTTGGACTGCTTCTAAAGATGTCTATTCCAGTCCACCTGTTATTTCCCTAGACACACTTCCAACTTAGTGAGCAAAATATAGTTATGATTCAGTTCATCTTTTCTAAAGCAATATTCTCTAAAACTTACACATACCACAGCAGACTGACAACGATAACATACATGACTGTAAATTATGACACCCAGCTGACACACACACACCACAATGGCCGCCTCACCATCTCATGTTGGCCTATAGATCGTCCGATGGTTTTAGTTTCTCCTGTTTCTTGTCCAACATGTCCTGCATCCTTTCATTTATAGCCAAGCTCCTACAAACACATCCTTACTATTGGATACCATAGCATACCTAACATGTGATGACACCAGTTGACACATGGCATCACCAATTAAATTCTCCCAGTTCAAGGTTGGACCTACAGATACAGCCTATGGTTTCTCATATGCAGTCCTTTACACCCTGCATTGCTTAACAACTGCAGCTCACCCCCACTATAAGACAGCATACCTGACGGTGTGATGACACCAGTGACACACCTCACTGTCAATGTCCTCCCAGCTGAGAGTTGGTCCTATGGTATGTTATCTCCTGTCTGTTGTTGTTATGGCAGCTCGTTTCAGCCTCAAATAGTCTTACTCTCTCCTCCAAACACCTACCCATTGATAAATACAACAACACACCTGACAGTGTGATGACATCAGTTGACACACCTCAATGTTGAAGTCCTCCCAGCTGAGAGTTGGTCCTGCACTTATATGGCCTATGGTATATTATCTCTTGTCTGTAGTTCTTATGGCTGCATCACTTCAGCCCCACTAAACACATGCCCATTACCAGATACAACAGCATACCTGACAGTGTGATGACATCAGTTGACACACCTCACTGTTGAAGTCCTCCCAGCTGAGAGTTGGTCCTGCACTTATATGGCCTATGGTATATTATCTCTTGTCTGTAGTTCTTATGGCTGCATCACTTCAGCCCCACTAAACACATGCCCATTACCAATACAACAGCATACCTGACAGTGTGATGACATCAGTTGACACACCTCACTGTTGAAGTCCTCCCAGCTCATGGTTGGTCCTACAGATATACAGCCTATGGTGAAGGTGTCTCTGTCTTTGGTCCTGTATGGCTTCCCCTGCAGTAAGGTATCCATCTTGGGTGGTGGGGTGGTCAGGTCTATAGTTACTGGGACCTTGATCCCAACTGCAGAGTGAGAGAGAAAAGAAGGAAAGTTTGGAGCATATGCTTTACCAAACCATTACCATGACAGTGATCACTCTTGCCCCCCCCCCCTGAACGGAACGGTTCTTCACTTTAGCTTTTAAAGGTTTGTTCTGAGGTGCAAATTTACACCCAAAGCAGTAAATCATTCCGGACTCGAGGGGCTGTGTTGGCAAATGATTTGTTTCGATAATTGGATGAGTACATAGGTACCACAACAAGAGATTGATCACATGACCTTGAGGTACGCGACGGGATGTAAGGGTAATGTCTCGAGGGCCCAACAACGGCATAGTGGTAGTCTTGGAGGACTGGGGTAATGTGTTAAAACATCTTTTAGTAGATGTTAACAATCTGGAGCAGTGTTCTGAACAAGCTAAAGCAATTAATTTGTTGATCAGGAATGCCAAAGAAAGTGAATAACAATTGTCAAAACTAGATGAAAACTAGCACATACATAATAATAGCAGCAGCCGTCAGGCAGAGATTGTCTGATGGATTTGACTACAGATGTGATGATAAGTAGCCTGACACAACTTTCTAACCTGGGGTTCCATGGTCAACATAACCCCTGATTCAGGAGATTGTTAAACTATCGATTGATGAAATTCCAGGATTTTTTTTATTCCCTAACATATTTTGGTACAACAGTTCCTCCTGCTCATTTCTTGTGTGGGAAAGTGCATGGTTGCACTTGAAAACTGCAATTGTTTCAGTCCTATGGGAAAGTGAAATGGTGGTCATGGGAGCGCAGAAATATAGCATGTTTGCCTCAAGGTTAAGGTAGGGATCCTCCCCGATATCCACAAAATCTAAGTAATCATAATGTTCACGTGGCCTCGAACTCTGCATCGGATTCAACGATATTCAAAGTACCTAATTGCTTAGGGACGTTGTACAACTATCTTAAGCGTGGCACGCATCGCAGGGCGTTCCACGGCATGTACAATTGGTTAGTGTCGCAAACGCGATTAGCCGTTCAGACCCAGTGGGATTATTTCCTACAAGTGATGCTGTAACGTTTGCCCAGCGAACGCAGTGGCGTTGCGATGCGGCCGACTTAACTGTGCTACACAATAAACCATTGTCTGCACAGATCGCAACGATCCGGACGCGGCTTCATTAATTGATCACGATTCACTCAATGACTGGATTAATACAATCCTCCTTCCCACAGAATATGTACACTGAATGAAAAAGTTTTAGAGGCACAGACAAGAATTTATTAGCAAATGTTCATGTCTGTTTTTTCTATATTGGGTAGGTTACTAAACACGTTAATTTAGGTTATATACCTACAGATGCTCGCCAGCAAGCCCACTGAAATAATATCCATGACCCGATTGATTCACTTGACCTGTTTGTGCTGTTACGATACTTAAAACATCGTTTATGTGGAAAATTGCAAATAATAGATTCTCACTAGTCCATGGGTAGGCTGTAAGGAGGCCTTGTTATTTACCATCATAGTTTGATTAGGCCGTGTTAGTAGCCTATGTAATGACTCGAACATTTGGTGATTTTTACTACAAGGCTGCGCCAAGATTGGTGCAAAATGTGCGTATCTGCAAGGTCCTTGTACCGGCGTTTAATAAATCTTTCACTTCCGGGTGGGGAAAATACGCGAAGAAGAGTAGCTGTTCAATTGGCATGAGGGGGTGGAGTTAGGAGTGTTAATCTAAATTCCTATGCGGATTTCCCCGATCGCATGGGTCCTCCCACCTGTCCTATTCATACCGTACCTGTATTCTTGAACCCATGGCCACGCTCCAAGATTATTAAGTGCCCAACTACTCCCAAGCCGCGACGTAGCCATGCATGCTGAGAATCCCCCTCGCCAATACACAGTGTCAGTGGTTACCGGGGACTATTTTATTGTGCCAATGTTTTACTGCTGGCTGTGCAACATAACAACTGCCTGCGCCTGATATGAGACCTCACCCATTTTACATGGCAGCTGATCCCATGGATTATTCATCTCAGTAACTGCTATCAAACTTGGGCATGGAAATGTGGCATGTGTCCCCTGGCCACAAAAAAATGTGTGACGGCGGTGTCTGTTAAAAATAAAAAGTACATAGGTAAATTTTGTTATTTATTAATAATGAACATCTTTCATGTTTTGGTAAAACAGAAGACAAATAATATGATGATCCGTTTTGTGTCATTTATCACCTCCCACCTTCTTTTGCAGTTTACAAGATATGTAGGCAGTCTAGATTTGCCGTATCTAGATGGTTTTTTTTGTTGGGGGGGGGGGGGAAATGCTGTTTGTGTTTGTCAGCAATTCCGAAACACTTGCCGTCACTATACTTCTAACTGTCAGCTTTGTTTATATTTTTTGTGTTGTTGCATTAACAAAAGGTTGGTATAATTTTCTCGTTCACTACTAACAAATACGACAGAATCAATCCAAGGCCTATTCAAAATCGAGGTAAGCAAGCCGTCATACTGATATTTACCCTACGTGCTTTGGATAACAGATTATGGTTAATAGCCTGAGTTACACTGCTACTGATATAACTTTTCCGGCCGAGCCAGGCTGAGATTGTTCTTTTCAATGTTAAGTGTTAGTACACTTGTGGCCTGCAAAGCGACGTGCTGCTCAGATCACTGAGTGCATGGGGCAGGAGGAGGCTGTCTGCTTTTCCTGAAAAGATGAAATATCCTATCCTAAGGCCCCTCCCTTGCGTTCGAGAGCAATGGTATATTTTCACTAACATTTTTTGTTTGGCACTTGCAACCATGTTATTTTGCCTCACAATCATGGCGTGGAAGAGAATTCTTTTTAACGTATGGCACGACCCCCCCTCGCCTCCCCTTGGATGATTTTCCATTTCTTTTATCTTTGATTGTTTTCTGGGCCCCCCCCCTCTTGGATGTTCCTGCTATATCGAAATATGTGTTATGGGGTCCTGTATGTGCCTGATACAGTATAGTTTTTTCAATGTTTTCACCTTAATCAATTGATAACTCAAAGACTCCAGTGAATGCAAAAGTCATAATTTTTCACGAGAGACAAATGTAGCTTTTCTTATCATATTACTTATCAAATGTGTCATGCACTTACAAGCTGGTTGATTATTTGTAATGAAGAAGTTAGAAAGTTTCAAACACCGCCGCGCTACCCTATTTTTGCCTATAACTTCCCAAATCAACATTAGCCTACTACTGCACTACCACAGCAGCCGCGTCACAGTCAACACGCTGGCGATCGCGATTCGCGGGAAGGCTGGCCCACCTGGCTCGGCCCGGTGCTGAGTTATAGTTAATTTTTTCCGCCTGACACGTGGCAAGTTTGTATATTTTACGCATGCTTATATCACGCCCATCCCCCGGGTCCACACGAATCAAGTCATTTCAGCGGTGGGCTGATCAGCTGCTGTGCAGCAAACAGTTCCTTGTGGCCTAGCCGGTGAAGGAGACAAGTGAAAGTTTTTTGGCAGAATGGTTGGGGCTCGGGATGGCTGTGTAGTATAGAATATTTGATACGCTGGCAGAAAATCATATCCCTGACTGCTGTACTGTACTACTGGGACATATGGGCAATGGAGGAGGGGAGAGTTTTATACAGAGCGTAATTCGCAGCGCAATTGGCATCAACATTGGGGAACGGGAGGGACATGTCAACAGGGGGGGGGGAAAAAAATAAAAAAATTAAAAATGTTCCCCCCCCCACTTTTCGGGGCCGTAATAGAAAAAATAATAGGCACATGCCCGATTTTGTGTCACTCGACTGATTCAATGTTTGTCCACCATACAATAATCGAAATTCAAGCCCCAAAAAAAAAAGTTGCATAATTTTTCAGTGTTTCGGGCGCATGCGTTTTTCTTTCTCCTGCGTTGTAGGAAAAATATGCGATTAAATGCTTCGAACAACTTTTGTTCCCGAATAATTCTGACCTGTAAAATTCGGGTACAAATTTTTCTGCTCCAAATTGGGGAGGGTCCCTTACGCCTATGGCTTTTCCTCCGATCCCACCAGATACCGTTCGGTAGAACCCTTGGATCCCGCGCAAACAAGGCCCGAGAAGGCAAGGTATGAAAAAATCCATGTGTGATATTCGGTAAATCATCTTAGTATGGCCAATGACAACTTTCTGTCTGTCTTTTACCCTCAAGCACACATGTAGATGGTGCTATTGGTCTGGCAAGTGTCGTTTCCCTCGATCGTCTGGAGGGTTATGAAAATCTGAAATTTTCTTGGTGCGCTCCGGCTTAGATAATGGTCATTTTGCATCGAGGTGCCCCCCCACTTTTCAATCGGATGCCGGCCCCTGCGCGCGCAGGGGGTTCGGAAAAAATCCCTTGATAAGTGTACTGGAGGGAGAGCCAATTATTGGGACGGCTTCGCGGCCCCCACCCTTCTTTCCCCGACGCTTCTAATCTATCTACCGTGATGTGAAAATCTTGATTGGGGCTCACCCTCCCACCCCCATCACTTTGTGAAGACTTAAGACATGTCCCCGGTCGGGTTCGCGAAATACTCAAGGATCGATTGGGTCCTAAAAACATTACCTGGAAACACACGTCCCCCGAGATACCCGCCTCTGTGCACAGGTTACGTCCTTGTACACATTGGTAGGTACCATTCCTTTTTAAATCCGTATAAGACCCAAACACCGCTCAAATATTTTGGTACCACCCCCCCCCCCTTTCGGGCACAGTTCGTTTCAAATCTAAATAGCCCATAACGTATGACGTATCTGAGCACGATATGCCACTTGTTCGACGTACATGCAGGCAACCCTGCAGAATCGCGCAAGGAAATACTTTTTTAGTCAAGTCGCTATCCCTTCAGCTGAGCATGTGGCGAGCATCAATTGACCAATGAGATGTTTTTATTCCTCTCTACCTCCCTACTTACATGATTCTAGGGCTGCATATTAGTCTCTCCACTCGTTTTGCTCGCTGGCGAAACATCTGGTCGCCGATCGCGAGCTTGGCTCAGGAAGAACTACATTGTTTCTATGCAAACCGCCCCCGTGGCATAGTATAAGTGAATGCAGCCCCTATATTTTCAGGTACCCAATATAGCCCATCGTGTGCTCTTCTCAGGCAGCTACGCTTTTAATAGTAGGTGCAGTAGGCTACGTGGCATGGAAAAAACATAGTTCGAACAACTTTGCACAACCTCCAAGAACTCTCGCTCGTTTCGAGATTTTGGTATGTTGGTCGTGATCATTCATGTATAGGGGTAGGGAATAAGAACTTTTTACAGGGGAGTAGACTTTAATAAATACCCAACAAATATGACTTTTTGTTTGGAGAAGGGGATGTTATGAACGGAACGCACTGTTCTCCAACTAGATAACCGCTGTCTTACTTACCCTTACCGAAACCTTCGGAGGGCTGGGGTTGAATCCTTTGTTTGATCGTTAGTGAACAGAAAATATACAAACCTTTTGTTAACAACAGAGTGCAAAGTAATGAGCATCACAACAAGTTGTGAAATAGCATGCATTTCTCTGTTTCTATAATATTTTCCCACAACCTTAACCCCTTTTCAATGTTTTCCTGTTTTATTATCGCTACCATAAGCGAACCCATGGGATAATCTTTCTCATCATCACTACCATTAGGTCCATTTTATCGACTACACGCTTCCGCCTCTCCTCATTTTCTTTTATGTACCCATAATTATTTGGAACATTTGGCTTTTTCTGTATTTTAGCTGAAAAACCGCTAGGTAGCCTGACAATTTAACGCATTCACAAAATATTCGAGAAAATTGTTTGGTTACCTACAACTACAATACATTTAATTAAGGGGAAAAGCACTGGTCCTTTACACTTCGTTTTTGGCCCCTGCATCCTGCCTGCTGCAAAACGTATTCGGATCCCGAAACTGCCCTAACCCCCCCCCCAAGCCCCTCCCCTCCAGCTTTCAAAATGTGATTATGCCCCTGTAAATCATAATATGTTTGCTTTTCAAGTCGAACAGGCCTCTTATTTCTTATAGGCATAAAACATAAAAGGACAATTAGACAAAACCAATATGAAGCGCTAGGGGAATGAGGAATAATTCGGAATCAAGGCCATCAGTAATAAAAATATTGCAGTAGGCCGTTTATATAATGGAAAAAAACTGTTGATGCAAATTAAAATAACACGCAGACAAAGTCAGCAAAACATGCATTCGATACTAATCCTCAAAACATGGTGTTCCACTCCATTTTATCACTCCTAAGTCTTCCCCTGCACAGAGATTCCCTTGCTGGCGCAGTATAATTCGACATGGTAATACTACCCAACCCAGTTAAGTTTATCCAGGTGTTTGTGAGATTTTTTGAAGAAAAATTCGACTCGGTCAGAAACAAAGTAACTCAGCTATATGACTTCCCTCGCATTGCCCGTTAATCGCGCACCTGGAAGGTCTGTCGTTGGTCTCTGCCATCTTTGGGCCTGAGCCATTGATCGGAAAAACCCAGCAAGATCCAAGTTCTCGATCGACACGTGAGCGCGGCAGCAGTGAAACGACGCCCTGCTTGCCACTGCATAATTCTACGTTCCTGGCTTACACTGAATCGTATCGTTAGCAGGTTAGGCGATTCTCGGGACTGGGGTGAATATGCGTGACTATCGAGGAGGGTGTTGCCTTACGGTGGGGGAGGGGGGGGGCGTATACACAGGTGACCGAAACATGTTTTATTTTAAGATGGCAGTAAAGAACGAAGTTTATGATTGAACAAATTGTTATCATTAACGGGCCAGGGATTTTGTGTGAAAAGCCGAAGAGAGAGGGGATGGGGGGGTACAAGATATGTATATATATGTGTGTGGGAGTACTGATTTAGTCTTCACCATACACGTGCGGAGTGATACAGAAAGACTGAATGAAGTAACAGTCAATATCATTTGCACTGTTTGCTTTGTGGTCAGCAGACATAAAAGGAAGGTCACTTCTATCTCAAGATACATGCTATATGTGATCATGTAAACTGTAAGGTCAATGGGGAGAACAACCACCCCGCGGTCAGGAACCTGGGGGAAACCACAGAAAAAATATCCAATGTTTTTGTCAGTGCATAAAGGGACGGAACATGTGATTTTTGGAAGATATAACAGTTTTGTTGAAAAGTTGAACATGTGACAGCAACGCGAAATGGGTGGGGGGGGGAGGTGGGGGGTGGAGGGGGTGGGGGGTGGGGGGTGGGGGGGGTGGGGGGGGGGGGGGGCTACGAGATGCTTGTTTTGCAACGGAGGCCATAGTGTTTCCTTCAGTGTCGAAACCTTTGAGGAAATACTATTGCAGGCACTACTCAAACCAGGTTCTATCTTGCATTATACAGAATTATTTAATAAGCGACCACGTGGACTGACATAGTCCGGCCGCAGTGTATTTTTTTCAGGCTGGGCTTACTGGGTCGCAACAAATGCACACAATTAACCATGTAATCAATTAGCAACGAGTGGTGCGTGTGGGGCTAATACAATGTGACACGTTTGGCTATTGCGGGATATTAGGATTCGGAGAAGTGTTTCGTAACGTTTTAGAGAGCACGAATGAACGGGTCGATAAAGTGAGAATTAATATGGGACTCGGCAGTGGCTTCACTGTCTAAAAAACAACAACAACAACGGATTAGTTGAGATGGTGCAACTCTGTCTTTCACCACAGTTCCTCATGAAGCGTTAAACTTGCTAAAGTAGTTTAATGTCGCATGGTGACGGTAACGTCCAATGAATTAAAAAAAATGCCACATGCATGCTAAGAAATGATATGAAAGCGTGGAAACCAAGGAAACGAGCGGAGTATGATGGAAAATTTTCCCTATAGGCCACCCAAGTGATAGCCTCTTACAAACCGCTTCAATGCACTCATTTTGATTTACGAATAGGTTACCAATGCCTATCATTTATGAATAGGCACTAACGAGTTTGTCCGCCGGCAGTGGATTAACTATTAACCAAATTAGAGAGCTAGCGGACAATAGTACAACTTTCCCATGGGCTCCCTCTGAGTAGGTATGAGTTAACAAAGAGGAGGCTGTTTGCAACGCAGGCTATATCAACGGGCTCGGTATTGTTCAATGCTGGCACTCTCCTGACTTGACCTATTTCAAGTAAAATATTCATAGCGTTCCAACGCATGCTAAGACTACGAGTTCGAACGAGGTGCGTTGCGACGCGTAAGAGAGTTGTACGGCGTCCCCTATTACCATGGGGTAAATCAGATCAATCTTTTTTTCCCCTATGCATTCATGCGTCACCAATATTTGAAAATTGGTGGACATGAGAATCATTTATGACTGGCAAGCCACATCCATATTGTGCTTACAACATGACAAATCTGACTGACCTAATGATTCATGTATTCCTTGCAGGAGCTATGGCGATATCCGTGGTGTATGATTCCACTGTCTCGGGAAGTCAAGCTATTAAACATTCCAGCTTGTGTAGATCTTCAAAACTTGCTGTGAGAAAACCATAACGTAAACAGTGAATTTAATAGCAAACATTATATTATTAACATAAAACAAATCCATACAAACAAAAACAGCGAAATGATAGTGACTTACTGTGTTCATTGGGAAAACACATATAGAAATAGAAATAGCTTCACTGGCTGAGAGGAGAAAACCAAACAAGCTTAGTTCCGGCATGAGTTTAAAGATGGATACAACACTCCTACGACTTCCAGCATACCCTTAGAATAAGGGCAAGGGGGGGCAGGAGGGGGTAAGAAGACAGACAACAAGTCCCAGCACGGCTGAACCTAACACAATACAGGCCCAAGGCACCTACCGTGAACGTTAGGCAGAAGGGAACGTGTACAAGACTACTGTGTCAGGTGCATGCGCTTAGGCTAAACAATAAGGACTACACAAACGACGATCGAGAGAGAGAATGAAGTTTTCCAAACGACATCATCCGCTAGGAGGCCTGTATGAAAGGTGGAAATCACCTGTAGACAGCTTGATGCAAGTGAACCACAATGATTAGAGGCATAAGACTAAATCTCGAAGGTGAAATTCCTGACACAGGTCTTAGCCGACATGCCTCAATTGTAGAGGAAACGTGCTGCAAATGAGAAGGGCGATGGGGGCGCCAACCCAGATTTTGTGTGATTACCAGATGTTCAATGGCGAGGGGTGAGTGCACGATCTCATATGGGGTAAGTGAAGATCTGAAATTAGATCAATTTCTAACTAGTAGACTAATCAACTTGGTATCATACCTATGTGACAGGGTTACTGGTTGAAACATGCATGAGTATCAACATCAATTGTGAAGGGAGGGTGGGGCATGGCACATTTTCAAAGTATGATGTCCAAAAAAGGTCGATGTAAGGATTCGCAAACAATTGGGACATGCAATTCCACCTGTTAAACAAAACGCACCCTATCCACAGCTGATGCTGGGGGGTAGAAGATGTGAGACGGTCCAGCTGTTCGGTCAAACAGTTGCCACTAGAGCATCTAGTTCGTTTTTCGGTATTTTCAGGTCGTGGGTTCTGGTTATTGTCTCTGGAAACTGACAGTTCCGCTTCTGAGCCGATCGAGTTACAATTTTTGATACAATCATTTTGGCCAAACCTGGCAGCAACATGGAGCAATGTCCAACCTGTCTGTGGAAGTAGGAACTGAGGATGTGAAACAGTAAATGCACAATTGAAGGTACAAAACAGAGGCACATCTTAGTCTGCACTCTCTCCCATGGATTAAATTCTAAGAAAGTTAGTTAAAATAGTGTCAAAGGTAGCAACCTTGTCTGCCAAAAACTCCATCATAGGAACGATCACTGTTGGATGGGTATGACAAAGGTCATTGTCAGAAAAGGGTCACAGAGATTCCTGACAGTCAGTGGGACGTAGTGGGACCACCCCACAGATAAGGATAGCCAAGATCCTTCTTTGGGTCAGACCTTATAGATAGATAGATTGATATACTTTGATAAATCCTTCTTGGTGAGGAAATTACATGTCTGCCGTAAAAGGTTTAAAACATAAACATTGAACATACAATGGCAGTTACAGATAGACAGTGAGAAAGGTAGAACATTAAAATGCAAAACAAATTAGCAAAAACCTCGGGTATTAAGACGATAAAAAGGAATTGCACACTAACGAGCTACCTGGCAAAATCCAATTGTGGAAGGGGAATCGCTGTGCCAAGGAAAGTTGATTAGCCGTAACTTAGCTAGCTATAGAGTGGATGATTCTCGTCCTTCCCACAGAGACCCCATTTGTTTTGAACTCAAGGATGAGACACGGTTGTCAAACCGGGCGACCTATACACCTGAGCTCCACAATAGGGATGGTCGTACCTTGTGGATACAATCTGGTCTGCAGCAGACACTGTGACCTTGAACCATGGCCTAATGAATAGGGAGCCAACCATATTTAATACTAAGAATAATAATAACCGGTTTGCTTATATAGCGCTTAATCACAGGCATCTAAGTGCTCTACAAAGATAGGAAAAAAACACGTAGTGAAAGGAACGTACAAACATATGGGTTTTCAAGTAGTCTACGAAATATATGCAAAGATGAGGAATCACTAATGTGCTGGGGAATATTATTCCCACACCTGTGGGGCACTAACGAGAAAGCTGATCCCCAATTTTATACGTGCGACCTTTCTTCACTAGAAGAGATAGTTGCAATTCCTCGACTATTCAGCAAGCGTGAACCGGTATCCAGCCTGTTGGCCTATACAACCATGATCCCTCCACCCACCACCATCTTACTTGGTGGTACAACCAGCGTCGGCACCTGCAAAGAGGATTCCGACCACATCTGTGACCTTGACCATGGACCAATGGAAGGCAGCCAATCCTGGATCAGGGCATGACCTCTTGCGCCATGGTCAATGAGCAGCTTACAGCATCTGGACGGCAAAAATAGATCATTTTCAGAACAGTTCTCAATCCTGACAGTGAGAGAATTACTAGGTGTGAACAGTTTCAATTTCTTGCCCAACAATGTGAACAATATATCCCGAGGAGAGAAATGTCAGACAGAATCTAGTTAAGGAAAAAATGAATATTATTGCCTAAACAATGTGTCGTTCGTCGATTTGTAAACAATGTCAGTAATGAAGTCTTACTATATGACCTGACATAAGGACCTTAAATGTTACATTTTGGCTTGGGCTCATCTTTGACAAATAGCCTAAC
Source organism: Sclerodactyla briareus (assembly GCA_026419785.1). Taxonomy (NCBI): domain Eukaryota; kingdom Metazoa; phylum Echinodermata; class Holothuroidea; order Dendrochirotida; family Sclerodactylidae; genus Sclerodactyla; species Sclerodactyla briareus. Next base: position 113,451 of record JAODTK010005843.1, read on the forward strand.
TCGTTTTTGACGACAAGTTTTTTTATGACAACCAATTTCTTTATGAAATCATAAAGCCCGGGAGGGGGACTGACCTAAAATCTTTGCATGCAAAAGCGTATTGATTACTCCACACTACATGCCAAAAAACCTCAAACACACTCAAGCAGGCATTTTTATACACTCTTTCGTGAACTCGTAAGCAGCTGCGTGCAGTGGTGTAAAACCGTGCTGTTCTTGCATAGAACATTTTCCTCCTAAATTTAAAGTAATTCTAAGATGCTGTAAGAAAAGAGTTGAGGGAGGATTAATTAAAATATAATTGTTAAATATAAATTGGCTGTAAAAAACAATATCTGAGATTATCAATGATATTCGAGTGCTGCTGTAACCAACAGCAGTGGCGATCCTAATGCCTTCTATTGAGTACGGAGAATAAAGAATCCAAAGTCATGCGGAAAAATCACCTAATGATATTACTTTGTATAGGGAAACCTCTCATTAACAACAAAATCCTGTAATTTAACTCATGTTAGGAGTGACTCCTGAAGGGTTATTTCATCCAAACAACCAGAGTGGCTTGAGGCCACTCAAATCCATTTGTTTTACCAAAGCACCACAAACCAAATACAGGGAATGTCACGGACCACTTAATCAACGTTTTTTTCTTGCTTGCTTCCCCATGCTCGTACAATTTTCCATTTCTGTTTAAAAATATGGTGTGCCCAGGTAGCATGACATCCCTCCCAGTTTAATTATGAAATATTGCCAGATCCTACCCACGTTAGTCCAAGGGCACTACAATTCCCCATCGCGTATGTTTTGTTTGGGGAAACTGACTGAGAGGATGGTCAGCCAGTGGAGATAATTATAAGGAGAAAGCTTCGTGCTCGCATAAGAGAATAATCCGATGCCTCTTAGTTGCGAGGTTACTGACATCAAGATATGGACCTATCACATGATGACATGATAACTGTCAACTAATGTCTCGAATGCGAGAGATTGACCGTAAAATCCTCACGATCTGGGATGAATGATGTCACTAGCCCCGATGGTCATTTGAATACTTGATGACCATGTTGAAAAAGAATTTTACCATGGCCCTACAAGGAGTGTCCAGGGCAAACGTGATTCGTTTCTCTTTTTGGAGAGTATGATTCATGTGGGAGAAGGACGGCAAGGGAGAGATACTCTCATTCTTCCCCGTCACAGGACGGGTGGTTTATTTCTTTTATCTGGCATTAATGGATACAGTTGACTGAGGAGTGCTCTAACTGCAATTATGATGATTCAATCCGGTCACTGGCCTCTGAATCAAATGTATAATCTCTGGTCAAACATATGCATGTCTGGGCTGAGGCGGAGATGACAGGTAGTGTTCTGAAGAATGCTGAACGGCAGAGGAGACTTCTAGATGCAGGCATGGAGTAATCGGTTGGATTTGTGGAAAAAATGAGGACATGTGACGACTTCACTGACATATAAGGCATGCACTGCAGGTGATCTTTAGCCTCTCTGGATCTGGTAGCCGGTAAAACATCCATTGAGAGCCAGAAACAGCTGAGTTCACCTGAGGGTTAGACGCATCTCACTCCTCTTTCAAATTCAATTAGGTTTTGCTAGTTGGCAAACCTGGATGGAAGGCTAATTGGTTACAACATGGCCAGAATAAAATATGACCTCCAGTAGCCAATCCCAGGAACGTAGTTCGAAGAGGTATGTCTCAAGACGCTTCAATATCTCATACATTGTCGTACATTTAACCCTTCTCTTCATTCTGAGTGACACCCAGTCAAGTTCTTATTCTTGTTGACACCCATGATAGTTAGGTACCCTGCTCCACATCTCTCAGTGTATAAAGATCTCATTATATCATGCAACCATGTCAGCCTACCATAGTCCTCCTAGTTAGGCACTTGTCTCCCGAAAGTACTCGCAATGCTATTATCTAGAAGTGGGAAGACTACAGCAAAACCAGTACAGTCAAAAATTGAAACAAAAAAATGTCAGGCTAGTATTACCATGGGCTCAACCTGCTTGGTCTATCAATACAGATGCGAAAATATCTATGTAGAAAAACATCAAGGTATAAATGTTAACAGTGGGAGTGGGGCCCAACTTTCCCTCAGTCCAACCAGACAGACATGAAAATATTGATGTAAGATGCATGATTCCCCCCAATGTCTTTTTTTGGCATGTCTATATCACCCTCAGTGATGAAGTTTGGGGAAAACTTTCGTTCTCCGGTATAACACCCAGATTGCATAATAGCTGACATCATCTTATCAAGTCAACATTAGACCTAACGTTAGTCTATTGTGTTGGAGCCTGTTAGTGGGAGAATGTGTGAAGATGCCTGAAGTGAAAGGATGCCCAGGGTGGTAGGATAAAGGTTGCAAATGCCATTTACAAATTGGCCAAAAAAAAAACAAACCTTCATATATCCCTCTTTGTGATGCTTTTTTTTTATTTTTGGTTCTCAGCTCCCTCCCTTTTATTTATATCTTTTTGAGATGTCACACCCTCTTGCCTACTATACCATAATCATCCTAACAGAAGGCACAGCACAGATGCAAACAAGTAAGTGTGCAACTGTGCATGTTATAAGAACATTGATTCCCCAAAACTTCCTGGTTTAGGTATCAACTGGTGACTACACTCACCTTTTTAGTGCATCTAATTAGCAGTTTATCCAGCAACTAGTTAACCAGGCAGTTTTCACAACCCTGTTCTCGATATAATTAACACTCCCAGAGGATGCCTATTCTTGTTTTGGCCCATCTTCTATTGTATCAACTTCCCTCACTTTTGTTTATTTCTTAGACCCATTTACCCGAGCTATATGATTTTTACATGGAGTGTTCTTCACACTTCACACAAAGATATCCAAAAGATATAAATGAATACCACATTTTCCTAGGCCTATATAGAACATTGATGGCTGACACTTGTCTGGAATGATATGCATATGTTAAAGGAACACAGTACAATTGAAATGGGTTTGTAGGAGATCTGTTTAACATTAGGAATACCAGCACCTATAATGAAATTCGAGAAATGTGTGTATTTCCAATTATTAGGAAACAAAAATCGCTAGGTTGGTCAAAAACGTGAGTGCGCTATTTTCAGTGGGTGAGCTTCATTAAAATGAACACAGCAAGCCCTGATATTTCTCAGTAATATTCTTGTATTAAAAATACCAGCACATTTGATGGAAATGGGGCTCAAGGTTGGTTGAAGTTGTTCAAGGAACACAAGTGTGCTATTATCAGGGCTTCTACTAGGATGAACATGGTATACTGCCGTGGTATTCCTCAGTGATATTTCTGTACTTGTTTACTGAGAATTGACTGATCGTGCCATTTTCCACCAAACCCTCTACTATTTTTATTTGATTCCTAAGGGTTCAGGAAGCCAATAGTCTTATCAAGGAACCCGGCAGAATCGATCATGGATGATCACTGGCGACAACTCGCCTCCTCTTTTTCAATAATGCTCAGATGATATTGTGGCCTTGGTCTAAACAATCCCAGCCTGTTCCTGGGACCGACCGCCATTCTTATTAAACGTCCTCCATCCCCAAAGATGGTCAAGTGCTCTACGAACTGACCACTTTCTCAACGCGACCTATTGCAAATATCCTGTAACAAACCCCAGCAACCCAAGAATGTCCACTGCACTACAGCAAAATCATGAACTGAAGAACAAGACCACGGCCATCGCAGCCACGAGTACGGCCACCTAGGGAAGAACGTCCTATGACTAGCACTGTATTTGGAACCCAGAACATTTGCTTGCAAAGTGTCACTGACACCATTCTATCATTCTTCAGCCCAAGAATGGTATTCATCTCATTTTATGTCTATAATCATGTTCTGATGTGAATTTGGAATTTCCTTAAGTTACTTGCAAGTGCTTAAGGTGCCTTTTGGATGATATGAATGCTATAGATGGAAGCCATGCAACGCCTGGCCGCCCAAATATCATATTCATGTAAGTGAAGATGGTAGAAAGCCAGAAAATTGCTACTAGGAACAATTTTTTAGGTGGAAATCTTAGAGCCAAAAACTCATGGCAATGGGGTGGCCAACCCGGCTTTGTGTAATTGCCAAGCTCGATATGGCATTGGGGTGGGGTGCATAGTTCTTGTGGGGGTAAGTGAATGAATGAAATAGATTATCATACTACCATCACTACCAACAGGGCAGCAACATATAAAGGTGTGGAGCCATCCTTTAAGAATCACAAACATTGGGGGCATTCCCCTCCTCGATTAATCTACAAATGTTGCGCCGAGTCACCCCTCAGCGCAGCCTGATGTAGGGGCAAGGTCCAGTTGAAGCGACAGGGGGAGGGGTTGGTGGCTACCCAAGAATTATTCCCTGTGAAGAGAAGGGTGTGAATCAATGTGTTTGAAAAATATAATTATAGTTTAAACCATCAAACATGTAGTTTCTAATAGTTGTGCATGCACCCTGTCACCCGAGAAGTTAACATGCAAACACACAGGAATCGGGTGGTCAATCACTACAACGAAAGCAACCATTATACAATTGACAGATTGAAGTACAAAGTCCCAACTCTTGAGCACTTTTGGTCAACATGCTAAGGTCAGCGCACTGCATGGTGCAGTGACTAGGGGAGTCGGAGGAGGGGGGAGAGGACCCCCCAGTTTATGTGGGCCTAATCTAGATTTTCAGATGGACTGCAAAACAAAACTGCCAAACACACTAGAATGAGCCAGATATGCTCTTCAATGTATCTAGCACACAGTAATGCAAGGGCAAAGATCACATTCACAGCTCGTTGAGTTATATTGTTATAGTCTACAGCTTCATGTGCATTTCTTCTGAGGAAGGTGTTGTTGCGAGATGTACAGGGCCGACAATCGTCTATAGCCCAAGTAAAACCCATAAATGTACTGATCCATATAACATTCTTTGGTTTATACCGGAACCAAACCATAATTCTAAACATGTCCAAAAATGGTATGTGCCATAAAAAAACAATATAAAAGTGTTTTTTCTTCTTCCGCAGAGGGTTACAGGTGATAACATGCATGCCACATCACAAATCAACATGTGCATGTTAACCTACAACATGTAGTGGCATTGTAAACAATGGGATGACTTTATTTCTGACAAAAAATTTGATGAATATTATTGGCATTCACAATGCCTTTGTCATTCAGATCCCTCTTCGTATCGGAACCTCATCTTTGATTATTTTAAGTATGTCTGATGTTTAATATCCTCCAGTCAACTTCGAAGGTGACTGTGATATTTTCAAGACATTACCAACCTCACTTATCGGTAACGCACACCAAACGCAATAACGAACACAGGTTAAAAAAAGTTATTGACGGGAAATGCCAAAAATATTGTAAAAATGTATAAGTGCGACAATGATCAGGAACTACTAGGGCTGCCCTTCCAGCATGAACACAGTAAACATTTTCAACTGAAGCACTTTTAATCTATCAATTACTGTATCTGAAGAATTAAATGTTTTGTAATGCATGGAGACAGACATAACACAGTTATCACTAACAATAAATTTATGTGGTATCATAAACCAGAAAAACAATCGAAGTGGTTACCAATTGGAGCTGATTAGTGGAACAGTAAATGACAATTGCGTAATTTTTCGCCCGTATCAATGACGAGAAGTATCCAAAAGACACCAACCATGCATGCTATAGATAATGTTCCAAATATAGTGAGAGTGCTTTTATCTAGTCCTGAATGATGCCTACAATTATCTGATTGTATTCATTATGAAGGCTGTCTATTTAATGATACATAATTCTATATATGCGTACTGGAAGAATTATTCTCAAGGAATTTTTATTCACCTTCTTTTCCTAATAGCTGATTTAAGTTAGTCCCAGCCTGATTGGAAAGAGAATCTGTTTCGGGGAAATCCGTTCAAGAGATTGTGACATACATAACACAACCTTGTATCATAGGGTTAGAGCTAAGGGGGGGAAAGAGGGATTCTGAGGTCTGATTTTTTCCCAAATCCCTCCTCAAAAATTATGGTGCCAAGACGAAATTCCCTACCATTTCCCACTGAATAGCGCACCTCCATACCTAAGCCATAAATTTGCATTTATGGTGATGGAAAATCCCTCTTAGATTGAGAAATCCCTTCTCCAAAAAATTTCAAGGAGAGGAAAATCCATAGAACATACGACACACATGTAAGAGATCACTAAATCTTTGTTCAGGCCAGACAAGAACCGGGCAAAAGTAGTTTAATAAATCGTCATGCTAAAGGTAAACTAAAATTTCTCAAATGACATCCATAGAGGAATAGTGTTCTATTACCCTAGCTCTCCAGCATATGACACAGCTGTATACCTCTACCAAAAATTTAGAGTATTCGATTACAATCTGCCAGCAAAACCTGCCTTACAAAAGGTCAAATAAAAGGTACAGCAATTTCTGTCAAGTCCATGTAACACGATGTAACTCTCAAGTCTCAACCCTGGCTGGCTGCAAGGTTCCAGGAGCAGCTCTAATTGCGAGCAAAACATGGCCCAGGGCTGCAGATATATTTATGCAGTCAAATGGCGAAGGAAAAGAACCAGGGCCTCGTCTCAAAGCCCAAAACTGCAGGGGGCCATGTGTTCATACGTATATGCCTAATAGGACACTTTCAACATGGGCGCAGCATTAATATTTGAATCTCAGAAAAATATGCAAATATGAGTGAAAATGGATGAAGACGAAAAAAATATGCTGTGTCTGGATGTTGCTTGTTTCGCAGGTGTTGACCGAGACAAAAATTAGCCACTTTTACTGACCTTCATTAGATTGTGTGGTATAAAGTGTCAGTTTCAAGTTTTAAACAATGAATTAACAGAAAACTGCTAGTGAAAATAACCTAGATAGAAATAGCAATGGAATTAAACAAGGAGGATCGCGAAAAGGTCCGCTGGTGCGTTGGATCGGTGCGTTTCTATTATCACTACACTACATACTACTACACAACCACGAGTTCATGCAGAACTCGTCATGGTCCAAAGACTCACATATTTCACATATAAATCTAAAAATCCTAAAATAATCCGACCAATAAGTTTGACTACTATTACAAAAGTCCCTCAACTGCTTTTTTTTTCATGCCCCCCCCCCCCCCCCTACCACTTGCTCTCATAAATACCCAATTTGAACAAAGTTTTATCGCTCAGTCAACTCACTTTTTTGACCCAAAATCAACTTGAAATGCTATAAAACCCCGAACAGCCAGGCGCTTCTTGCTTTAAAATAATTCCATCCATTATTCATTGCCTTCCATTTTCCAAGCAGCCAGGAAATGCCTTACCCCACCCCCTGCCCCAGGCAGCAAATCTCTCCCTGCCCCCTCCACCGCCACCCCCATTCCCCCCACACCAACACAAATATCCCCACGCCCAGCCAGTCAAGAGGGATGTCCCAAATCACTACTGAGTTTGTTGGAAGTTGCGCAAATGACGAATAAATTATGCAAATTAGCCACATACAATAAATTCTATAACAGCAGTAGTAAAATTTTGTCACAGGAGCTATGGTTTACTCGCTCCTCAGTTGCTTTATTCTACAGAGGAGCTATTATATGATGAATTCAATTCCTGACCATCAAAACATCAGATCCAGAAAATGTGAACGGACCATACCTATCTGAGTTTGGCCCGAATTCGTTCCCCCCTACCAAGTTGGAAATAGAAATATTATTTGTGCAAATTACGCACATACAATGAGCTAAAAACAGCAGTAAAATTGTCACAGAGCTATGGGTAACTCGCTTCCTCAGCCTTTATTCTAACAGAAGCCTATTAAATGATGAGGAATTCAAATTCCCTGAACAACTGAAAAAATCAGATCCAGAAAATGATTAACGGGAACGATACCTACTGAGTTTGGGAAAATTCTTACCAAGTTGGAAAGTGCAATGTTATGCCAAATTAGGTAATACAATGACTCTACTGACCCCAGCTGTACCTTCAAATGATTGGGATCAAAAGTGGATCACATCTACCCAATTTTGTGGAATTCCAAACAAACTTTCAAAAATTACTAAAATATGCAAATTAGACACATTAAATGACATCCAGTGGACCCCGCTTCACTCTTGAATTTCTCGGGAACCATGTGGTAGACCACATCCACCAAGTTTTGTGAAAATCTGACAAACTTGGAAAAAATCGCATAAATTAGGCAAATAGACCACGTAATTGCCTATGTCAGGTGAAATCATGATAGTTCATCTACCTGGGATCCAGGTCCAACATGCCAAACCACATCAATGTAGCACATACGGTTTTGCATAATCTTGCTACGGCTTTAAATAAATATATAAAATGAATTAATTACCCAACTTAAATAAAGACTTTGTCTGACTCCAATATTAATCAGATCGTTACACCCAACCCCGGTACTTACACAAAAATTTGTCATAATCGGCCCCACGCTTTGTGAGAGAACCTGCTAACGAGAAAGAGAGACACACATACACAACACACAGACACACACAAACACAGACACACACACGCATAGTGACACTAAGTCACTCCGAAATTTCATTCAGCGAGACAAAAACAGTTCAATATCCTCTTCTAAATATACCATAATAGCTAGGGCCGATGCTCCCCCATGCAATCAAATTCGCGACGTAGTCTGTAGCTTGTACAGTAAATGAGATGATGGGCATGGTATGGGGGTCATAGGTTATAGGACTACACAAGCGTTTCAATGTTGTGCGAACAGTGTGCAGATCGAATTTAGAAATGTCCTATGATGAAGGATACACATACTACCAGACAAAGCTTCAGCTGTCCCCCCCTATACTTATCAACAATAAACATAGTGAAACATGGAATGAATGCGGTGTGTGTTAATCAGAGAATGAATGATGGCACTAGGGGGGCGAAAATCTAGTCAATATTGCAAAATGTATTTAGTGGCGAGCATGTGCTTACATCCATGAACCCTATGTAGGAATACAACAAGATAACAATGATATACTAACTTGACTCAACCTTCTCTATATCAGGCCTGGTCTTCCCCAATCTACTAAATAATGCAATTAAATCTAAATCCCTTCTAGCTGTTACAGGCTTCAGAGCAATTTCTGTCAGGTATGCTCACATCAAGATAATGAACCTAGGGATCAATGCGTGCCTAGAAACAAGCCTAATGCACACAACACAGCCCCTGCCTTGACTTCCTGCGAAGTCTGAGCAGGAACAGACAGGGGAATGGAAATGAACACTCTGTGTTTGAGTGAAGTGATATGGTGTTTTGACAGACCTACTAAATACCCACTTATAATGAGACATTCCAAATAGGTTCTAAATTGGCAGGCTATTCTAGCTTGTTCTGCCAGGAGTACTCGCTTGGTTCGTTCAGAGAATATAAGCTCTTTCAGACACAAGATTATGAACAATAGCTGCAATTGACGAAAAATGGTCCTAAGTTTTCCTAAATTGTAATGTTCCAGTGTTATATTTCATATTCATTGTTCAAACTAGCCATTTTTTTTTCCTTCATTCGATAACTGCCATTATACCTTCACATTTAAGTGATATATAGAATAGAATAGCCAAATTCTAAAAGAAATGTCTATAATAGAGACACACCTGATTTTTAAATAACTTTTTAGGTCCGAATAGAATTGCAGCAGTGTAGTGAAAACCCAGACTAACATTTTTAAGCCACTTTTCATGAAAATTTGGTCATCTTTGTCAATCAGGCCCAGACAAAAATCAAGCCCTAAATACATTAAAATGAAGTAAGCTTTCATATATTAGTATAAAGTTCGCTCAGCCTTTTTGGGGGGTTGGTACAATGCACCTTTATAGCAGAAGGCCAAATGGTCATGAAACAGATCATCTTTGTCCTATGGCCACAGATGGACGAGAGCACATGTCACGCCCAACACCAAATTTCGGAGATTCTAGCATGTTTCTCTTTGAGTATGCTGCATGTATCTGCGAGGAAAAATAGCCAAGCTCTCAAATGTTGCTGGATGATATCACTTTAGCCATTTGACTTTGAATAGCAATTTAGAGGAATACTAAGAGACTGTTTAAAGAGTAGATGAGATGTTCACAAGACATCAACGCGAATATTGTTGAAATATGATAATGAAACTCAACTCCTCCACAAAATCTTCCCCAATCACTTGCCTTATTGTCTATTGCCATATCATTTCATTTTTGTGCATCATTTCATAGTCCGGTGTTACAATAGTAGGGTGACCTTGATGGCCCATCAAGACAGAATATGACACCATTAAATAATTAATTAAGTTACATTCTTATCCCAGTCTCCCACTGCCCGATTGATAGACAGACTTGACCTCTGTGAATTTTGCTCCCCAGACTGCTCCTGATGCTGATAGACTAGACTGAGCGTCGCTGTCATTGATTATTGCAGAACAACTGCACATAAGGGAAATGTTCAATGTCACATAGAAACAAAACATGCATGTAACTATGCTGAGAAGACTAGGAACTCATAATCTCATAGACAATTGGAATAGAGTAAAGTTTAGCTCGAGGGCGACTGTTTATAGCGAGAAACAACATTAGACTGCAAAGATATTGCAGTACGATACCACCGACGCGGTCCACGAACACTAGTATTCAATTAGTGCACTGAACAAACAGTAATGGCCCGGCGATCTTAGACAACCCATGGCATTATCCACCATGATGGTTATACTGCGTTTATCATGAATACTACTGTGATTAAGTGATCTAAAAATACACTTGACCCAACACTTGACCATTAGTAAATTTGATCCTTATACTCACTCATAAGGGCTGATATAGAAAGCGTTATTATTATTGATTACTGATCAGCAACTTCACAGGTCCAAGGAATGTCAAGTAATGTCTAATAGGCACTTGCTTCATGAGAAGCCTAAATCTAAAGATGAACTAGAAATGTGTAGGCGGGTTAACCGCTCACGTGTATATACCCACTTGTGAGCAATCATAGAGAAGAAGTATCTAACAACACATAAATCTACCCCCATTTTGTTAGAAACCAAGACAAACTTAATCCACCGAGTTTTGTTAATCCATGGGTGTTGATAGCCACATGAATTATGCGGAATTGGACACATGATGGCTCTAAAATGACTTCTAACTTTGGGAGGAAGGAATGTACCCCCCATCCACCAAGTTTCCGTTCAAATCGGACAAAGTTGGAAAATAGATAAATTTTGCAAGTTGACCTCCGATGACCTTGATTGAAATGACCCTCCACATTTTCGGATTCAATATAGTTCGTCCCACCAAGTATCGTTCATCTGAACCAAGTTGGCAAAATCGCATAAATTTACACAAATTTGACCTTGGATGACCTTGAAATGACCTCCAAATTTTCGGGAGTAACTATAGTCCCTACCCATCCAAGTTTTGTTCAAATCCGGACTACTGAAAATTTCGCAAAATATGCAAAGTAGCGGCCCCCCAGCATTGCAGCGAGTGCCAACTCCGAACTAAGCGAGACTCCCCACTAGGTGAGACAAAGCGTCCAAAGTTTCAGATCAATCAGATAAAGGCGTAAAAAAGGAAAAGTTATTCGCGCTAATAACGGGAAAGGAAAATTTGCAATCGTGGAAATTATCAAAAGTAGGGAACCCCGTTCAGTGGCGACGCCCAATTTCGGACTCAACCGAGATTTCACTAAGGCGGACATGTGTTCCAAGTTCGGCTCAAACGGACAAAGTGTTGGAGCGTTATTGCGGCTAACAAGAAAGGCGGCGGGTGGACGCGGATGCGGATGCGGACGCGGGAGGCTGGCGGCGCGGAGACGGGCGAAGCCAAAATCATAATATCCCGAAGTGGAGAATAATAATGATCCATCAGGGCAATGAATGGGCTTGATGGTTTTGATTATCCTCGAGATTCAATTTGCACAGTACTGCCATATGATTCCCCCAGGGAGCTAGCTAGATCATTTAACTGCAGCCAGTGCTGGTTTTAAATCCATTGACCAATTCAGCTTTCCACTGTGTCTCAGAGCACAACATGTCGTCTCAGTGTGTATTTGAGCTATTAAATACGGGAACAATAGGATTGTGATTTTCATTCTTTTAGGGCTATAGTGTCCTAAACTCTGACATGTTCTTAGAGAAGAAACACATAATAACCAATAATAACCAAAAACACAAACGGATATCTCCATAAATGAATAATTAATGTCTTTCTTAATTCTCAATTCGCCTCCCCAAGTTCCCGGGTTGTTAAGAAAGCTGGGAGTAAGCCAGACATCGTTGATAAATATAGCAAACTCCATGGGTTACGGAATAACGTGGACTCCAAAATGTCAGGCAATAATCTCAAGAGACTCATGAAGCAGATTTGTGGAGAGAAAGAAATCCAAGTCAGTACAGCAAATGAGCTCAATGAGACCATTATTAGTCATTGAGAGAATCTGCTAGACCCAACATCATGGCCTAGCTCAGGTCGGGAACGTGGGGGCGGGGCGCACGCCCCCCCCCCATGAAGTTTGAAAGTGCCGCGCCTCCCAGTCGCCCCCCCCACTGGAAATCTGGCTGAAAAAAATTATATAGGCTAGTTAGCTTGGCATCAACGACCAAGGGTATAACTTAGGGTATAATAAAATTACACTTTGCCCTCAAATGGTGCAATTTTTTCGTCGCTGCGGCGCAAGGAGTACTGTGTTGCGGGCCCTAATGGGCATAACAGACCTTTGGAAGGCCGGATAGCATTGGCCTTGCCAGAAAAAATGGATCTGTCGCACGGGTGAATGCGCGTGCCGGTGATGTCTATACGTGACCCAATTGTCATATGAAAATTACTTCATCACGCGGTCACCTCATTCTGAGGTGAATGCTGCTAATGAAACATTTACCTCAAAAAATTGCGCGTACCGCGTGGTTGGGTGCTACGTTGACCATTCATCAGGGGATATTCTTTATAACCATTCCACGTTGCGTAGTCTCAATTGAAATTAACATCGTAACACCCATCTGCAGTGCCACAGTGGACCGTCAACCTGAGGTATCCTCTCGCAGCGGAAAGAGTCAAAGGAAAATCAGAGGTTTCCTTAACGAAAAACTGCTAAAATGCAATCCAGATGGTTGCAACCAAGCTCAGCAAGTGTAATTTCTGATGATCTGGCGGTATGAAAAGTTGATCTTTTCTCTTAACCAAGAACTCGCCCTATTCACCTTTCAAAACGTATTGACGGCCCCCTGTTTACATTCTAGCCCACTCTAGCCTGGTATACGAATACAAGCCATTGGGAAAACTTTACACAAACCGGATAATTTTCACTCCAAATGGAAAATATTTTTTCCCAAATTGGGTCTAAGGTATCTGCCCAGTATACTGAGTCAGTTTATAAGACAGTCAGGGGTGCAGAAGAAATACAAGTGAGGGCAAACCCATTATCTTGGTCATCCCGGGCACCGCATAATTTAAGTTGAGATATGAGGGGGGGGGGGGAGGGACGCACCGGAGCGACAGAGGATTTTTTCCAAGAAAAAAAAGGAAAAAAAAAAAACTACCGGCTTTGAGACGTTAAGTCAGATTGACATGGCCGCAGCCTGAATCACCCGGGAAGGGTATTTTCCGGCAATCTGGGGGAGCGCAAACCCAAAATTTCTCTAGACGCTCCGCGCCCAACGATGGGGTGGCGCTCAGAGTAGTATAATTTGGTGCCCCTCAATCGAATGTCTGTGCCACCCCCCCCCTTGTGGCCCAGAATGAAAAGTCTGCTGACGCCACTGCACCAAGGCACTCAATATATTCGAGAGAATGGACAAAGAATGGTGCAGCATGACCTTGAGCATGCATGTGAATGGATGTTTGTAGATGAACTTTATTTACGAATTTTGTTTTTTATTACCGATAACATCATAGAGCATGACATGAAAAATTGTTCATGATTTTTTTTTAATTGTTTTTGCTTCTGACACGTCCAGACTCTAGAGAGCAGCATTTTCTCAGACACCTCACTAGAACACCCTGGGTACATGTAATCAGAACACTCAGGAAGAGCCGTGTCCGGCCATTGGGGGTTTGTGAAACGAAAATTTTCCTTGTACGCTGGGTGCCAACTCCCCAACCGTTGGTGCCATATTAGGGCAACGAATATCTAGGGAGAAATTCGAGCCGGGCGGGATGGTGAATGAGAGTGAGAGGGATTTGAAAGCAAAATAGAAAGGATTACCCAAAAATAATAGTTACCAAATAGTGCCCAAATTTTTAATTTGAAGCTCCCAAAAATGTTGAAAAAAGGCGCGCTCCGCGAGCAATAGTCTCGTTTGTGATCAGAGGCTTGTACTTGGACATGATTTGCAATAAAATTTAGGCAACTTTTGAGATTCAGGGAAATGTTATTCATAACCATGCCAGCCCGCCATGTTGAGGTCAACCGCCTCTTACAAAAAGTTGGCTATGCCCGGAGTGAAACTCCTTAGACTAGGTCAGGGAGGAAGTGCCATTTCCATGCAATCTAGGGGGCAACAGTTTCCAAAATTTCTTGGACGCTCCGCGCCAACCAATGGTGGCGCTCCGTTAGATAGTCACATTGGTGCCCCCCCCAGCAAGAAAAAATTTCAGCCCCCCCAGTGCCCCCCCATGGAAACTCCTGGTACGCCTTGCCCAACATCACTTGTGAAGGATAATAACAGGGCAGATTCCTTGCATTAACTCTCCACTTTGCATGTGATGAGCCAAACAGAGTGGCACGGGACTGTATGGTAATCAGCTATTTATGACTCCAGAACTAAATAAGCATAAGTTCATTGATTGTACATGACTCTCATAGGAATAGGAGAGGGCTGGCCTCACAGTACCAGACCAAAATATAGATATGCTCAATGATTAAAATGGAAGTTTTGTAAAGGCATATAAAATGTAATGCAGCTTGATGAGATTCCGTAGTGATTGTGAATTAAATGTGAGATTCATGAGATTACCCACTTTATTCATAACATCGTGAAGTGTCACGTAGTTGATGCTTGTGCTACAGGCGTGGTCAGCTTATCTGGGGGATTATATGGGGGATTATCTGGGGGATTAAAATGGAGAGGGAGGGAAGGCGGGGGAGTTGGGGATGTATTTCTGCAAAGGTACATGGATAGAATGTTTACACAAAACTTTTGTTAAATACTGATCAAATCGCCCCCCCCCCCCCTAAATTATCTTGATCAAATAATGCTGTGAGCACAGACACACAATCTACGTGACAAACAATCAAATGTATGCGATGTATTAATACATATTGAACGAGCCCAACAGTCAAATAAAAAGGATTGAGGGTGGATTGCTTGCCTCTGTAATTGACCTTTTGCTGAGTGCCTGTGCGTGTAATTTTACTACTCGGTTCCCACAGTAATTTCAGCAAGCTGCACATTATAACTACCAATGGACGAGCTCTCATGGGGACATGGGAAAGTTGTAATTAAAATCAGGCCAGATTACCTGCCAGAGAGTCCAAAGAAAAGTATCCATAATCCAAGGCATTTGAAATTATGGACCATTACAAATTTAAAAAAGGTATAAAATGGACAAACAATGCATCTACGGCATATTCCACCATTCTATTCTGATAAGGCCAAAAAAAAAAAGAAAAAAAGGTAGAGCGCATGCCAACATGAGAACCGATCATTCATTAGTCTTACTGACATGTCTGTTTGAATATTATGAATTCACATGACATTACTACTGGAAAAAATATTGGCCTCAAAACACAATTCACAGATTAATATTTTGCCTATTGCAAAAAATGCCTATTTCACAGTAAACTTTTCAGGGGCAATAACATTGACGCCTTGCAAAGTGAGCAATTCACCAGACAACTTGCTTCATTAAAGGGAGCCAATGGGAGGTTTGGGGTAGTGGCACCTATGTATTTTGTCAATATATGGGAATTTAAGCTGTATTGATGGTAGGCCCACCATACATGGCAAGTGCTCAAAGGTAGCAACAATAAAATTATTGTCCTACAAACTGCATAATTGGTTATATTTGGGAGTATCATTCTATTCAGTTCCCATCTGATCAATAGATATGAGAAAATTTTGCACCAGCCTCCATTAGCCTCACCATAAAATCAATGGAACTATTGCAATAATCCCATGGAGTGTCAAAGTTGACAACTCCCAAGAGGCAATTATCGACCAGACCACTTGCTGCTAGCCAGATGGAGGGTTGAAGAATGATGTAATTTGGTCAGGCATATGTATGGCAACTGCTGGCACACACACTTAGTTCAAATTAATAGAACTATGTGTGCGAAGCTGCCTTTACAACAACCAAGCCCCCAAGGAAGATAGCAGTAATGTAATAGTCAGAGGAACATAAAAAAAATTCCTCTCTTCTCCATGAATGAGGCTCTTTGCTTTTAATTTCCACTGTTTCATAGAAATCTAATGAGTATCATTAGGACGTGAGGAGTTGAGCACTCCTAAAGCAGCCAATAAGATCGCCCTCACACTTGATTGGATTGCAGCCTCTCGTGGTCATCAGAGCATATACCGTACATTTACAAACATGTAGGCTGCTCAAGGAGGTGATCTGGGTTATAGAGCTTTAAATATCAGTCAATAGGTTCCAAAGAACAGCAAGAAATTAAAATGGAGCTTGTTGTTCTAAATTTTCCCCATTCCATAACGTTGGATACTTAAAATGGATAGGCTACATTGTTTATATAAAACTCCTCGTTCTATGCTACTTTCAATTGATGCCCACAAAAAATCAACAGATTGGTTGGTTATATTTTTGGGGGGAAATGTTTTATTGCTACAATTATCTACGTCCCAAATTTTAAGAGACCTTTAGGCTGGCAGCAATTGTCAAAATATTGTGAAAGAGGGTTAATAATATTCCTAGATAATAATGTGTAGGCAAGGGCACAACAACTGGCTGGAAGGTGGACCCACCACCCTTCAATGGTCACTCTTGTTGGTTAAATGAACATGAGCCACTGGGCAGTATCAGTATTATTGGAGGATGAAACCACAAAATTCTCAAAACAAAGAAGTTGCTATGGCACCAGCAGTAGCCCACCATGCCCAAATACATCATTACTGATGTATGCTATTAAATAAATGGGTTTGTTTTTTGATAAAGTCAATTCCAATGCCGCATCAGACTGATTTTGTATTGCCATGTCATACTCTTGAATCATAATAGTTTTAAAAAAATAACGCCTTTGGTCCACACCTGTGAATATTTATGTGAGAAAAACATTGCTAGGCAAAAAATGGTTTGAATAAAGGGAGGATCCCGTTTGCAAGAAGCCTCTATGGGCAAAATGAACCCCTAAAGATTAACTTTGACCTCAAATTCCGGAACACCATGTAGTACCATGGGTCACCGATAATACTGAACCAAGCTCATGATCGATGTGAAATGTAGGAGAGCCAGAAGTGACCTTTTGACCTAGATGACCTTGGACCTCAACTTCTGAACAACCCAGAAGCCCCTTCACTCAGTGATCAATTGTGACCGATGTTCATCATGATTGACCACACACTGCAGGAGGAAGAGCAATTCCAATTGTAAGTAGGTAGGTAGGTAGGTAGGTAGGTAGAAGAGGAAGGCATGGGTTACAATTAGATCAACCTAGCCTATGGATGTGGGTGAGGCCTCATGATGCATTAGCTATGTTGTGTATTCAAACAGCAATATTCCCTCTACAATATGTCGGTACCAGATATGCGAATTATGCAAGCACAAATTCTGTGAGATGATGGTATGAGCATGCGGCCTTGGTGGTGTGAACGTAATAAATGAAACCTTGTTCTTGCTCCCTAATTAAATGAGCAGGAACCAAAGCAACAGCAGTTCATGATCATTCCTTGTTAGTAGCATGAAGTAAAGCATGCCACACAAAGGAATTATCCTCAAGAGACACCACAGAAATAACATAACGCTTGTACCCCAAAGTTCCCGTTTCCATGGAGGATTGGATATAGGGGAATTAACCAAAAGATGGAGGACAATCAAGGAAATGGAAAGAGGTGAAATCCGTGTGAAATATCTGTTCCGACTTTGGGCAATGACAACGGGAAGGTTTGAAGGAGCTGCGGGAGATTAATACAGAGGGCTGGATGACCTTGAATATTTTTAGAGTTTTGATCTATGTAACAGAGTTCTTCATGATGCCAACGGTCAAGGGTGCTAGATTGAAGATTATGGAGCCCAAACATTTGCTGAAATTTGTGTTGTAACGGGAGTTATAGAACTACCAAGACATGATAATCAGATCGTTACCAAGGGCATGAAGCGGGTCCTTCAATGTACTACCTTCACAGTCTTAGATAGTGGAGACGTCAAAGCCAAGTCCAGGATGGCCCTTCCCTCCCTCCCTCCAGACACTCAAAGGTTTTTAATGAAGATTCATCAGCACCTTTTTTTTTTTTTTTTTTTTTTTTTTTTTTTTTTTTTAAAACACAAACATGAAAACTCTGCCTCAAGTGCCTTCCAGTCACGAGTGGTGGAACGTGAACCAGTATAAAAACAAAATTCATGGATATGAGAAGTAAGAATCATCTCACCACTACCTCTCTTCCTGACACTCCCTTTTCTACTGCCCTATTGTGAGGCAGAAGTTCCAGCTTAACTGATATTGTCACGGATGTCTAGCCCGGAAGTGTTATAAATTACTGGGAGACTAACCACTCTCTTGAAGCATGGGACTATATTAATGTAAGCATGTATGTAAACAGGTGGACTGGCAAATATCGTTGCCAAGTGATTTTTCTGGCAGGGACTATGTACTATAATTTCTTAACTTCCAAACTTCAGAACAAACTCTGCAAATATAGCTTGCCATATGAGCAAATATTGCATGTAGATAGGAAAATGAGATTATAGACCTAGCGCAGCTGAAGCTGATAGGCTTAACGAAAATTGTGGTGGACATTGGGATGCATTCAACATAGGAAAATGTGAGCAAATGTGCTGCAGCCATCACAAATCATGAGGGGTTCGGTCTTAGTCTCCAACTCATCGGTTCCTCTGTTCTATTGGTTACCCCTTCTAACATTAATATTATCATCAGCAATGGGACATGGTAGGTTAGGGCTAGTGGCCGCCTTGCATGGGTGGTGCAGCGTTGCGGGAACAACCTTTACAGGAGTTGGTGGGAAGGGTCAGGCCCAGGACAGGATGATTGCAAGAAAACCTCAGAATTGCGTTAAGCTGAGTGGATAGATCAGGAGTGTTGATTGAAAATTGTGGGATTGAAGAAGGTTATTCAGAATTCCTTTGAACCCTTCGGAGAAATGCTGATGTCAACTGTTGTCCCTCCCACCAATTATAATGGAGTCCATTTACAATCAGTCCATCAGGGCATATATCGGGGCATCAGTCAGGAGAGGGGGGAAAAGAGAAGTTTCTGAGACGAAAATTAATCTGTAAAAGTGTTGAACTTACCAATTTCGCCAGCATGAGGGGGGCAGATGACATTGGACCATTACTGCTAGAAGCTGCCATATTGACATCATTTGCAATGTCTGCATATCTGTTTACTTCCCCCACTTTTGAATTTAATACAGGTCAGTAAGAACGTTTGTACATCGACAATCGTTTCATTCTTCTGAACCCATCTCAATCATTCCTTACATGTAATCTCTGCATGAAGTGATTCCTCTGCTCGTATTATGAGACAATTAACTGACTGAGTCTTCACTGTTGGATTGGATGAGGGAAAGGCTTCCTGCACTATCAGAAGAGAGGCCCCCCCCCCCCGCCACACAGGGTGACAAGAAGGAGAAAGACAAGTCTGGTCCTTTTGAATGTGTGCCGGTTATGAGCAAGTCAGTAGAGGAAAATAAAAGTACATAGGAATCGAAAAAACCTTAGGGTGGAACCACTCACTGTAGAATGATAACATGCATGAATTGAATTTACAGATGTAATATGCTACCCCACAATCTGGATGGATCTTAGTTACAGTGTTTGAATGAAATATGCCAAATAATTGTTTGTGATGACATACACGGAGGTCATTGAGAGAGGTGGAGGGGGGTATATCAAAGGTCGTGTGCAGTAATTTGTAATTCCTTACCTATCATGGAGGGAGATGAGGGAGGGGCGCTTTGCAGGGGGATTCGATTGGTGATAATGCAATAAAAATTTGCCCCTATCCAAAGCCAAGTCAATAGGTGAATTTCGACTATGCTGTGGAGCCGCGTTTTTTCTAGCGGACGTTGTGTCATGTTGGAATCATACCAACAGGGCCAAGGGTGTCCATGGAGTTAGGTTAAAGATTAGTCTGACTAGCCACACTGCCCTACGCTTGGTCCGCTGTCGCCATGTGGTGCAATTGACTGTGCCCGGGTATGCTATGATGGGAGGTTGAGGCACATTATGGTGCGGGCCACACACAAACATACTCAAGAATGGAAGATTTTAGTTGCCATGTTGAGTCTCAATACATAGCACATAGTGAGAGTCTCCGCATGTGGCACAATGACGAGGACTTAACCAGAGAACGGACTGCTGTTGCATTATAGATTTCGATAGTGAGGACCACGAATAGGGTTATAGGTTATAGCAACTCAACTTCATTTATGATGCAACATGTTTCCAGTATCACCAATCATGTGAGCTTGTAGTAAAAGGGAAAACCCATTTTGGCACAGTCAAAACCTGGAGTGAAGGGAACTTTGACGGTAGTCATATGATCAAGGGCACAGCCACAGGGAGTCCTCAATACATTTTTTCTCCACCACAAAACGTTCCTTATACTTTGCATGTACCCCACTAAATTCCAGCATGTTGATTGTGCCCTTGATAGGATACATTTGAAAGCGGAAGTGGCATGGTTTTTCCCACTATAGTATTTTGCTATTGTCCTTGAAGTTCCATTCAGACATTTGAGAAAATAGCATCAATGATATTGAAAATGAATGCAATCATTCAACACCTCATCTAACAAGAAGAACTCAAAAGTCAGCACTCAATATTTTCTAATTTGGAAAAATGGTGATCAGTCACACATTTCGAAAAAAAAGCGGCCAGCCGAACAGATGTATCGTTTCGCACAGGGACCTATTCACGAAATTCAGGCTTTTGACCTGATACTATAGTTTTAACATTAGTTTTTTCCATTGTAGTTTGGTATATAAGTCAGACAAGAGATTACTACAGTATGGGTAGCTTTGTGGCTGTTTCGGAGGGCATGAAAATAAGGCTGAATGGACTTAATAGAAGACTGTACCTTGAGGGGAATTGAATCTATATCCTGCAGCCTAGCATGTACCATCATTAATCTCTATCCTGCAACTCGCTGTACCAAATCATTTGGGTTATACCTATAGTGTAATGTGTCCTGTGGTAGTTTCTTCGAATCAGGTTCTGAGAGAGGTAAGGTGGGCTGAACTCAACAAATGGAAAGCTGTCCTGGAGGATGAATTTCCTTTGAAACATAAATTGGGCCTTGACCGAACAAAGTGATGTAGCACTGCAGTTTTCATTCAAGGATGAAGGTGTATGGTTTATACAGAGGAGTATGTGAATAGATTAAATAGTGAATAATGACATTCAATGCTACAGGGAGGAGGAATGGGTGAGTTCACCTGAGGTTGTGATAGTATGGTAGTTAGGCGAGGGTAAGACTGGAAGAGGTTAGAGTGACCAAGGGCATGGCACCTTCAACAACACATAAAGGGTGCAGCCACTGGGGGGGGGGGATCAGGAGGGGGGGGGGAGTGGGGATGCGGGAAGTCTTCAAACATGACAATCTTAGGATCACGTCAGCATATCCTTTCTTTGGACAGTTGGAGAGGGGGACCATATGTCCTGGATAACAATCTGAGGCGGAGGGGGGGGGGGGGGGTTGGGGAGGAAAGAGGTCCTCCACATGTGAAATTCGTCCGTGACTTCGACTAACTCTGGGAAATGATTAGCACTCTGAAAGTTTTAACAGAATTGCTACTCTTGTCCATTGGGGTTGACTTTGGGATTAGGAATGAATATATTACCAGAATATGAATGTTAGATGGATATGGGTGGGAGACGGGGGTGTGGTGAGTCAGTATGGGATAGGTAAGAAGTGAATTGAAACATTAAAAACTACACAGGTATGAATCTGATACATTTGCATGAAGCACATGCAAGAGTGCGTTTTGTAACTCTTCCCTATAGCTGTGATCACTTCAACAATAGAAAAGTTAGGTTTGGAAAGAAAAGATATGAGGGGGTGGTAGGAGTTGTGCTTGAATGACATCATTCAGGAGGCTGTATTGATTGATTCTCACAAACTGAGGAGCAGAAACTGCCGAACTAGTCAAGTGCCTCAAGTTTGAACTAGATTTTAACACGGGGCTAGATCAGCAGAAAGAGTGCACTGAATGACAAAGACAGCCAGTGGCAACCCGGGTTCAAGTAGGAGCAAGTAGATCATCACAATCATGTCAAGAATCGATCCTGAACGCTCCTCAAATCTCCTGAGTGCACCTTAGTACTCCGAATGTGACCTGAGGACCCCAATTGAGAACCCCGACAAGCAATAGGAAGCCCCCGAGTGCCACTACGTATGCACATCAGTCACATCCATTGTGTCCCTGAGTGGTTTGTACATGTTAAAAACCCTCGGGCCATGCCTGGAGTTTTAAGGATTATACAAGCGTAATGGAGTGCCCCCGTTGTGTTCTTCGAAAAAATACTCCCCGTTTTGCCCCCGTTTTTCCCCCCATTTCACCCAGAGTGCTTACTGGAAGTGCACTTTGGCATTGAAAGCAGGATCCACGCTGAAGGTTGCAAAGAAAGGTTCATAGATCATGCGAAGTAGCTAGGGTGATGAGTTAACATACAGGAATGGAGGAATGGAGGGAGGAAAATCGATGAAGGTTACAAAGATTACAAAGATGATGTACCAACAGTTTCTAGTGGCTTATAACTGTCATGAAATTCATGACATAAGCTTTCAACTTTTCAGAGACCTCCTTTACCCGAGTCAAGGACCCAAATCACTGTAATGTTCAATGGGTAAAATTGGCCATGAATGAAGCCACTTTGTCATCAGGGCTACATTTTTTTTAATGCTGTTGACTCATAATCATGACTCCAATCAGACTCTAATCATGTACTTCTATCATAATGGTAACCAACCTGTCTAACACAACCTACACTGGTATGGCGCTATTGCATTTGACTGCTGATGCTTTGTCACGCTCTCTCTCCATGCAAAGAACAATTGAATGATTCATCATCCTTGCTATGAGAGGAGGATCAATGAACATTACATCATCCACATTGTTCGAGGTGATCAACTTTGCCCCGAGGCTGCACGAGTGAGACAGACAAGAGACAGAATACCCTGTAATCCATTGAGTCATAATCATAACCAAGATAGCTCTGATAAATGTGCTAAAAAGATTCACACATGGTCTATTCTGTATATACTGTCAATATTTTAAGAGACACACAATAACATGGCTCTTATGTCTGACCAAATTGGTTGTTATAGCAAAAGGTTACACAGGTTAAATCGATGGCACATACATCACGATAATGCTAAGTAGTATCTATCATAACTATTCGACTGATCATCTGTTTTGAACATCGTTTGTTATCTTTTAAGGCTAGAGGATTATTTACTAATCATAGCTATTTCTTTTTCCAACTGGAGTTTACATCTGTTTTCTACACTTGCAAAGTGCTCAGATAGTTTTAATGGGCAGTATTTTACTGAATGGATATTACACATTATCATGATTGTTATTTTTATCAATATTACTATGCTATCACATGTGAAAATGGCGATGCCCTTCTCTAGGTATGACCTACAGTAGGGGGACAACTGATTATCTTGCTGGATATCAGACACATTTTCATCACAGCAGGGATAGGATGACCCACTGGGACCTAATTGAAGCATGCTGAAGGACATACATAATCAGTGGATCTACACAGGCTCTCAAAAGATTTGGGGGATTAAAGCATGGTCGTTGCCTGATAACAATTTACAGAAAGAGGGGGGGGGGGAAGAGTCCAGTAAGCTCTGTAATAGGAAACAACATAACCAGGATATTGACACTGGTTGTGACTTGCCATGCTGATCAAATGAATGGCGCCTATGTCCGTGGGTCAGCTTTTGTTGTCATAGCAGAGTGTAAACCATTCTTATTAAAATAAGTAGTACAGTAGTCATTCAGCAAACATGAGGCCAATGGCAGAAGTAATCATTATATGATCAGGAGATGGGAAACAGATCATAATCTCTCTCTCATTACTGAACAACTATTTCCCAACTGGCGCACTACAAAATGTCCAGAGCCCCCTGTATGGCAATTTATAAGCACAGTATTACCTCTTTCACACTTACGGTTCTTGCCGTAAACCAATAATAGCCGCTGGGGATCTGCATATTTTTCCAGCTAGGCGCTGGCCACTTACGTCATTCGTTTATTTGCGCAATAAATTGTGGTTGCTCTGTAATCAGTGGGGGATGCTAGCATTGCCATGCTACATGCAGCTGTGGCATCGACCACAATTTCATTTTTCAACTGAAATGAAATATTGGAATTTTTCGGCAGATCTGACGACCTTATCAATGCAGCAAACGAACATTTATTCATGCACACCTGCAGGAGAAGGTGAGAGCAGGGGGAGCATTTGAGTGTTAAATTGAATTTTTCATTCAGTTCTTTATGATCGACTTGCGAGAACAGACGATTGGGAACCTATTCAAGGAACCGAAAAGGGTGCGGACCTGGATACCGCACCACCTTATTGTCAGCTGCGAATTCTTCACCAGGTACACGGAATAAGGCAATGCCTCTTTGGCGGTACTAATGTGGGTGTGACTAAGCCATGCACAGAGGGCAACTTGCCAAATTGCCTACCCCCGTTTGTCCTGGCTCCTTGTTGCTGGAGACAGCAAGAAGGCAACAGGTCCCATTTTTGAAGTATTTGGTATGACCCGACTGGGATTCCAAACTCAAGTTCCTGAGAGGCAAGCGAATGTTCCACCAATGGCTGCAAGCATCGGCAATTGCCAATGAGCCAGTTCATAGTTCTAAATGCACATGCTCATTGCTCACCACAGAACAGTTCAGAGGAATAGATGAGATTCGGTCGAGTCCCCGATTTTATAGCAATATCCGTACAGCTGATTTTTAAAACTGTCACCACTATTGAGAAACGAACAAATTCACCCCATGTTTACGGATGTTTTTGTTGATAAGTACGGGGGGGGGGGGGGGGGGGGGGAAACCGGTTTAGCTTTGTGTTGGCAGGATTCATAATTTTAGGCAGGGGAGTTTTGAAAAAAATCGTTCTGCACACTGTAATTTCAACGTCGAACTGCTGGCGTTCCATTAACTTTGACACAAATCATTAGATCTCATTAACTGTAACCCAAACTGGCTTATTGTGCCAACCACTCGGATGAGCATATCTTTCAGGTATTTTTCACGGTGGCAAGGCCTATTGAGTGGTTCCTGACTGAAGCACCTCTGACACACATAGGCAAAATTTTTAGACCATCATACATGCCATCGACACACTCTGCAACTGGGAAAAAGATTGAATACATGAAGAAGCGCTTGCCCCAACTTATGAACAAACACAGAAAGGTGCAAGAGCAGGAAAAATGGAACTCTGGTGCAAGAACATAGTTGATACAGAATGAATTAGTGGGCGTAATAATGGGGTTGACAGGGCCAAGTCATGTTACTGATTTCATGAACATGTAAATGAATGAATAAATGAATGAATGATGATTCCCTTGAGCTGAAAAACATGCAGTGCCAACACCAGACATTTTGGGCCAGCAAAAAAATTGGCACGGAAGCATTGCCACCACGTGTGACTGTCACTCAAGCCAGCAGCACGAATCTGGAGGACTTTACGATTTGCAAGAACCCACCTTTACCGGGACTGGGGCGGGGTCGGGAGGCAGCGGTCCTTCGAGCGGCGTGCTGTCGGCGCGGTGGTTTAGGTCGAGTCTCGAGAACCTAGTTGTCAGGGCGGGTTAGTGGTGGTAGGTTATTGTGTTATTTGAGTTGATATTGTGAGTGTTACGAGTGTGGACAGAGGAGGCATTGTCGTTATTCATGTTGTTTGTTCGCATAGAAGAGCTTACGTGCCTCCACCAGCGAGTCATGGCGCTTCAAAGAAGCGGAGAGAGGGCGCCCAGGTTTGGCACAAACGGATGGGGATGTGGCGGGGTGGCTAGAGTGGGTGAGGGGCCCGGAGGCATACGTTTGTTGAGGAATTAATGTGGGTTGCTGGGAAACAGGGGGTGGTTGTTACCTCTGGGAGAAGGACGCGACGCTTGGTAGAACCGTGAACTCCTCCAGTAGAATAACCGGATCAAGTGAACCTGAGGCACTTCCATTGACCCTGATTGGTGACCTCACGCTACGGAATGGCGAGCGGACATCGTACCTGTGGAAAGGACTGACGGCGAAGAAGCCAGAGTTCCTATTGGCACCCAGGACTGATCCACGGGGCAGCCGCGCCTTACATTGCCCCACGAACGTGGTTGTTAGGGCAAGATTGGACGCCGGGGGGGATTGTCATTGGGAGGCGTACACCGTTATGCTTAGAGACACTCAACGACGGTGGATGGATGTTGTCCACGAATGGGGGATCTTGGACAGATGCGTGGGCGTTGCTACAATTGGTTGGAGTCCTTTCCCTCCTTAGAGAGAAGGACCTCTACTCTTGACTGGGTCAAACCATCCGCTGGCTCGACAGACCTCCCTAGTCTGCTGAGGGGATACCACACCAACAGTGACCAATTTTTTGGTCATTGCAGAGGTTATTTTGCTAATTTTTGTCAAGTCGGGTGGGTAATGCCTCCTCTCCTTAGCAGCGAGCTTGTCCCTGGCTGGAAGGACTGGGCCCTGCGGACAGTGTCTCTCCTTGATGGGGTAACACTAGCCACTTTTGGCTTTATCAAGGATGACATTCCACTGCTTCCACGATAACTGGCTCTCATCACCAGAGATCTCTCTAAAGGGAGGGGGGCTCCAACTATTCTCTTGGAAGGAATTCCCCAGAGTGACCGATTCTTTGGCTTCTGGTGTTTATTCATATTAGGGCCGCATCAGTTCCTCGGAAGAGCCCCGAAGAGCCCTCAGGACTTCTTCTGTATTCAGTGGAAGATTTAAATCAACGAGGGGCAAAGAGTTTACTTGAACGAGCCAGATTCAAATGTCCAAGGAAGGAGAAGCAGGCAAAAGTGCTGAGCCCTAGGTCTGTATGGGCCGTGGCTGGTGCCGTGGCTGGTGGCGGTTCTGGTCAGCAGGTTTAACTACCACACTCCTAGTCCTCGATGGAGATCCTCGGTTGGAACCCTTGTGCTGGAAGCCAGCGAGAAGTTCCAAGACATTTCCAGTTCACAATCTTGTGAGGGGCCTCTCCTAAGCACGACGGAGCTCCCTTCGTCACGCTCCTCCCCTTCACTTCCCCACCACTGCTCCCTCTCTATGTCAAACTCAGATATCTGACGCTCGACTCCGCCTCCCCGTTTCTCAGCCGTTTGACGCTGGCCTTGTAGGGTGGCCATGGTCTTTGTCAGGTCCCCTTGCAGCATGTGGCCCTCGCATCCGCCTGTTCCCGCCTCTGTAGTGCCTCCGCACTCTTCTGCCGGAAGCTTCGTGCGTCCAGAATGCCTGAACACGGCTCCTGTGCTTCTTCTCTCAGCGATCAGACAGACTGAGCACGCTGTTTCTCTCTCCATCTTCTTCTGTTGGGCCTTCTCAAATCAACCTGTGATTAAAGTAATGGAGTCTCAGTGAATTCTTCCCGATAAAGATACACAATACATCACAAGAGTATCTTGAGTCCTGAAGTGAGGTGTAAGACGGAGGACTTAGAAAAGAGTTTTTCTTGTTACTACTCCATACCACACCCTGCTGATGGGCCATTTATACTTCTCTATCTATCTGTCGTCGTTAATTTGTCTCACTGAAGCTCGCCATTCGCTTTAACCTCTTTATTCTTCCTATCAAGAACGATAACCATGTCACTCTGCTGTATGGTCAATACATAGACGATCATTGACGAAGCAATGAATCTGTAGATATAGTTTACTAACACTCACTACATACATCTTTCCCAGCTGCCTTTTATGGGATCTACAGTTTATTGCTAAGGAATGAAAAAAATTCCAAAGGTTTTGAGTACCTCCTGTAAATGAGCTGTCGAATGAGGTACCCAAATTATGGTATATTTTTTAATATCTAAATAATTTTTTCCTTCTTTTGAAAACTATCCCACAGTTTGACGGGAACCTGATGCTTCAAACAACTTCAATTGCTGTACTGCCAGGCTGGTGAGGAGGGAGAGGCAGATTATAACTGAAGGGAAACTTCTTTGTACTTTTTACAGCCTGAATGCACTATTAACATGTGTCTGGAGCTGTGTGGTTGAACTTAACCCTAATCACTCTACCCTCCCGTAATGAATTATAACTCGGCGGATGAGTCATTGCCAAGGGGCGATCATCAATGCTTAAGTATCCGATTTTCTTCAGTCATCTTGATAAATTGTTTCTAGTTGTTTTCCACATAATTCAAATGAACAGACCTGATACTGCCAGTTCTTCAGCTCCAATCCCTTCACTTGGTCATCAAACAAATAAGCTCTGCCCTCTTTGGCAGTACTGGTCACTTTGATTTCAGGCATAATCACATGTAGACATTGACACAGACATTGCGCTCATCATGTTAGACCCTTGTACGAGCTCCCAGCAAGAAGGCAACGGTATAATATTTACTTTCAGTTCAAATCTTTGGTGTGACCTGACCGGGATTTGAACCCCTCATTTCTTTGGTTGTAAGCTGACACTCTATCAACTCGCCAGTACAGCATACACCACCAAACTAAATACCACCAGAGATACTGACAACCACTAGTACATGTTTCAAGTAGGAAGCTACTAATTGACAGTCCATTAAGTAATTATACAATTCCCCAGCTGGCATGTTCCAGCAGATCATACTCCAGATTGGGTTCAATAGTGGCAAATCACTTCACGGCAGTCTAGGTCCTGCTTGACAGATCTCCAGCGGGCAATGCCATTATACATGTATGACAATATAGTGAAGAAGAGAAGATCGGTTTATAGGGGAAATAGCTTTGTAAAGTTACATGTGAAAATCATTTCATTCAACCAAAATCTAGGAGTGACACTTTTTGTTACAAAATACTGTGCAAAAGTGTCAAATCACATGGTTCTTTTTGTTAATATTAGAAGGGAGGGTGCATGCCATCCATCTTCTCTGCCCCATGACACCAAGTGACGGTGCCCCATGATAACAGTTGAGTCTGGTCCCATCACCTAACTTTTCGAGTATTTGGTTATATAGATTGACTTTTTCAACCTGCATTTTTTCACTGGACTTTTCAAGGGAGAATTCCCTACAATCGAGATACAGTAGATGTACTAATGGAGGAACTGGAATTCGAAATCTTTCTCTAGATTGAACTGACCCCGCATGAATGTGAGCGTGAATACCATTCCTGAGACAAAACAAGTACCAGAAGTAGACGTCGGGGAATTCTCTGACTAAAAGAGCCTGAGAGCACACATTATATCTGCATAATTGGACTGAGACAATACAACAGCAGTGCACTGGATGGGAGGCCCCCCATTTCGCTTCTGGCATGCACGATCATTACAAGGTAGATGAGTTATGAAATGCCTCACATGGTATTACTTCCATCCATATGAATTTATTCATCCTAATTATTCTTGTGAGTAGTTATGTTGAATCCTCAAAGAGGAGTCCTGATATGATACCACTTGTCAAATTTGTGGCACAAAAAACAATGGTTCTGTGTTTACTAAGAAGTCAATATCATGTAAATTGGGTCTCCAAGGCCGTAAGCCTATAATATCTACCATCCTATAACAGATCACAGATGATTTCGTAAGAGGAATTACTCATGAATCAAAGACCAAGCTACTCGTCTAGTCTGCACTGAGCTCAGGGAAAAATCTGCATTCCTATTGGAATCATGCTGAAATAGTTTTTTTTTACACAGGACCCCCCATATATTTTGAAAATCTGGGAGGCTTGAGTTCCCAGTTTCTTGCCATTCTGCATTTTCAACAACCCCCCCCCCCACCCCCCCGCCCTCCCTTCCCCATAGTTTTTGCCTCTGGGATTGAACCATAATCGAGCCCAAACCCTGGATTTTCCGACTGAGTGGACAAGCCATTATGACGCATAAAGGAGAGTGTTGACTTCCCATGATAATGTTCAAGCATCATATGGTGTGATAGCGGCCCTGATGCTGGGGATTTGAGTAAAGAATAGTGTCAGCCACAATCCACCAGGTGTGCCCTGGCCAACCCACCCCCCCTCCTCCACCCCTTCCTGTATACTGACATTTGACTGGTCAAGTTGATCAAGTGCACCCTCGCCACGATTAAGCATCATATAATCCAAAAATCCATCTGCAAGTAAAACAGCCCCGGCCACTCCGGGGAGATCGGTGATAACACCTTTCGCATTAATTACACACATGATGATATGCCGCACGTCAATCACTGGAGAAGAACTGAGGCCAATCAAAAGGCACCTCATACCAATCACACCATTTTTCATGCAAAGGCTGCAATGCCATCCAGACAAGGTGATACAATTGTGTCAGAAATATTTGACTGGGATAATTGTTGCATTCCCTTCGTGGTCAGAATCATGACTTACGGAGGCCCCCAAAGTAACCCCGGAAGGCTCCACAATTATTATTATTTCGGGAGCCAGGGGGCATATTCCCAAAAAGTCCCTTCTTGAGTTCATTGCAATGCCTTCTCATGAAATGAGTAACATTTTAAATGACGAAGAATGAAGAGGCCCTGATTCTTGAGAGAGAAGGCAGGGGAAAAGTGAGAGGGGTTTTACAATACCACATAAGTAACCGTTACAACTGAGCTAATCAAAATGTAAACTCATAGCACCAATGGTGCTGCGCTTAACTGCCAAATGTACAAGACCAATGCACAATTATGTGATACATTTTCAAGATCATGAGGCCAAAAGGCAGTTTGAGAAAATGGCCTATCCATGCCCTTAATACGTTGACTGTGATATTCTAAGGCCAAAGATGTCTTAGTCAGTCACTTAACAATTCCACATGGTGGGCCCCGGGTCCACACTGGGCCCTTGGGTCCAAATAGCCTGAACATCCCATGGCCCCTCTATAAACCCGAGGACCTTACATGTAACTAACTTTGAAAAATCAATTGAATTCATGGGGGAGATGCAGTGCAATAAACTTGTGGTGGAAAATTCCACAAAATGGGACTCTTGCCCAAGTGGGACTTTGGACCAAAAATTCCTGAAAATCCCCCCCAAAAGGTTGGTTGTTAGACCCATATTATAACGAATACCACACTGTGCAACAAAATGTAAGAGAAGCAATTGTGTAATGCACCGATGGGCCCCAGGAATTCCCCCGAGCCTCATTTTTAATGTGATCTGTCACCAACACTTCCTATCCCCTGACCTTCCTGACAGTTCATGAAGTCCAGGCCATGAATACCCAGTAATTCTAGAAACAATTCAAATGTCAACCAGGCAAACATCAATACAGGCCACATGCGTGTCCTCTTGGGCAAAAGGCACCCCCACCCACCACACAACAGCACTTTAGCAAGTCTTAGTTACCTCCACTCATCGAAATGGGGGGACCTTTACAGCAGTTCAAAAAAAAAAAACCACAATTTCGGCAGCTGTGCTCATAGCCTTCTATCCTGTGGCCAGAGGAAACTACTCCCTCTAGTCCCAGGAGACAAGAGCTCCACAATCCCTGTGGATCCCAATTAGCACTATGCAGGGAGGGACCAGAAGCTATAACTGACACCCTGTGGCCCGGCACTTTAGATCACAGCAGGAAGTTGACCAGTCCTTGGAGATTCAAAACTGGCAACCGGATTGGGCACTGATGGAAAAGTCATTTGGAGTCCTCACAAACATTTAGTGAAGGCTTGCATGACGAATGGCATGGGCCAGCTTCCAGACATGCGGGAATCCCAAATGGCTAGAAGGTGATGTATTGCAAATGCTAGTGGTAAAAGGTAAGTATCATTGGCACAATAATTCAAGTTGCTTCTATTTAAGGCAGTAACCCACTCTCTTCTTTTTGTGTACAATTGAAACAACAATAAGACGCACTCACTTGCCTGGACTGAAAACCTCTTTAACAATTCTGTCTCAACACAGAAAAGATTAACTATGGCACTCACTGGATCCAGCCCTCCCTAAATCTTTCTAATCAAAAATGATTCTAACAATATTGACTACCCACCACTGTTATCTTTTAAATCCCCTGTCTTGGGCAAACCAAATTAATTGCCCCTAGCTGAAACTGAAAAAAAAAATTAAACATTCCAGAAACTG
The DNA here is from genome assembly GCA_026419785.1 of Sclerodactyla briareus. NCBI lineage: Eukaryota > Metazoa > Echinodermata > Holothuroidea > Dendrochirotida > Sclerodactylidae > Sclerodactyla > Sclerodactyla briareus. Next base: position 145,773 of record JAODTK010005843.1, read on the forward strand.
CAACTCAATGTTTCACCTGCTGACTCCAGACGTTCCCCGTCCTTCTCTCGAGGAAATAGGTGACATCATCGCCGGACTGTCCCTCCTGGGCATGGCTTCTGAACCTCGAGGGCCAGCTCCTTCAGGACCTTTAATTTAATAAAATACGTGCGAGAATACTTGTTAAACCAGCCATTTCTGCTTCACTATTCACATCACCTTCACTCACTGGAGGCGACCCTTCAAGACAGTCACACTCTGGTTGTTTCCAATCCAATCCTACATCGGGTAAACTGTCCTTCAGAGGGTAACGTAAAACTGTCAGGCCGGGTACAAGCAGTGAAGGGCTCGCCTCACAATGTTTTCCAAGTGCACTTGAGACACTTGACTGTTTCTTGCAACAAAAACACCAAGAACGTCGGGAGTAGAAATCATACCTGTAATGGGCCCAAAGCATCGCTTCTTGGTTCAGGAAAAGCAGATGCCTTGAAGGCATGATTCACCGTAATTTTCACTATCCACCACCCAACCAAGGGACCTTCGGGAGAGGGGAGGAAACTGTCAGTCAAGACAACAGGGTATCCTCAGCCGATACCATTTTGAAGTCGCCCACCTGGGAGAAAAACCCTATTTTTGGGTGTTAAGTCCAACACAACTGATGGTTTCAACAGCATCTCTCTGCTAAGTCGCATCATACACTCAACGTATCTGCCATAAAGACAGTCATAGTCGTAGTAGGGTGAATTCTGGGTTTACAACGTTCATTTAGTGGAAAATCACTTTCCCTTTCCATTTGTAGTGTTACAAGATTAACAAGGCATGCATAACAGGAATATTATAAAATAATCTGAAATTGGAACAATCCCTGATTTGTTCAACCTAGCCTGCTTCTTCTACATCAAACCCCCGCCGCCCACCTTGCCCCTGGTTACCTGGTTATGACTTTTTGCTTCAGGTCCTCTAATTGTCTTTCCATCTGTTTTCCTCTGCTTTCCTGTGTCGTTCCACCATCATCTGCCGAATGTCCACTGGGTCAGATGAAATGTGTTCTTCCAGTCCTCCACAGGCTACGCCTTCCCCTTCCTCATCCCGGTTGAGTGCTGCGTATGGGGTCATGGAGGGTGAGTGCTTTGCCTGTTGGAGATGGCTGTAGAATCTTTCTCCCGCTCGTCTGCAAGAATGGAGAATGAAAAAACTTAGGACCTTGAAGCAATGAAGCAGGTTCTGTTTTTGGTTTTTATGTTGTCTACTTAAATCAACTTTTTAAATGCAACGTGGGGCAGGAGTACGTTTCTCCCACTTCTGTGACAATGTCCATCAACTTACATATTTTTACACAGTAAATATTTGAAAATGTGATTTATACCCCCTCTCCCCTATTGGCCAACATAGGTCTTATTTCTTCAACTACTGGAATTAATCCATGAGGTCATTTTCACCAGGCTTTGGTAGACAAAATTATTCATATCTGCTGGTCTGTATTGAGAGACGGTGTTGCCATTACCTGTATTTGTAAAGACTACAGCAGGTGAACAAGACGAAACTGAGTGCAGTTTTAACATTAAATCCCTAATTCACTAATGGTACACGAACTGGCATTTTCATGTTAGAGTTATTCAAAGAGTAGGCCTAGACTTTCCCAAGTGCGTGTACTTCATTGAATACACACCACAAACCTTCAATAGTTGGCAACCAATATATGATAACACACTCAATATCACATTAAGGGATCAATGTACAGATACTCAATCAATCGGAGCATTACATAGATATTCATGACAGGCTGGAGACTATGAGAGTACAAGATATTCAGCAGATAGTCACGCTCCAACAAGGCCTTCAATTAAAAACAATATGCCAGCATCACGCTCACGAGTCAGGGAGAGCATCACACTTGCTGACATCAAGTTATTATTTTTATATTTCCGTAGAGCAGGCTCGAGAGTGTATCTGAGAATGGTAACAGTAGAGCTCACAACTCATGGCAACTACTACCCAAGTAGTCTTGTACCATTGTACATCTTACTGACACTTCACACAAATGCAAGTTTCAATTTGTTTTTGTAAGCTCTCATATTACACGTCTTCCCTTTAGTTGCCCTTCGTTGCTGGAATATTATCGGTGTCTTAACCACCTCTGCCGCACAGCAGGTGGTTACGAGCATAATATCGGAATAGTGATAGTGACCATCCTTCAAAAGGGTAGTAAATGTGGGAACTTTTGGACCCTCAGTACAGAAGGTTCGTAATTTGTTCTGACTCATTTTGTTTTCATGCTAACAAGGATGTTCATGACCAAAATTTTGGGGGGCCAGCCCCCTACCCGCTCAAATTTTAATCAGTGTTGTGTAGCCCATCCTATTGTAATATACACTGTATGCATGTACTCATCTTGAATTCTCGTATAACACTTCCAGGCTACTTTTCCAGAAAAAATAACAATATTGCATTTTTGGGTTGTTCGGTCAGGGGACGCACGACAGCACTTGATTATAAACCTCCACATGAAAAATTTTCAGCAGGAGGGCATTGACAGTTCAGGGAATTATTCCTTCCATACATAATATCGAACTGACAGCCAGACATACACCCACACACTTCACACATCACACACGCACACAACAAGTGACCATGATGACTCTCCTGAACGAGTATTTGCAGAACCAAAAAAGTGTACTATTTCATTGTAGCTCTACTGCAGTATTATCAATGCTACAACCCAGCGACTGCAGGAAGGGCATCAAAAGTTTTATTAAAATTGTTGATACTACTTTCCTAGACCCATAACCAGCCACAACACGGCATTAGTGCCCTTTAGATTTTACAACAAATTCACACACTTAACCTTCGGTATCCATCATACCAACCAATAAGCACCGGCTGTTCCATTGATCACCACACAAACCAGAACTTCCCTGATTCCTTTTACGTCACCGGCGAGAATGAGGGATGTATAAAACAGACAGGCAGGGTGGTAGGCACGCCACGGCTGTTATTTAACGGCCATCCTCATGGTCCCTCACCCGACAGATCACGTCTGTTAGCAATTAAAACTAGCAATCAACATAAGCAATCCAATGTGATGAGCAGCGGGGACTGGCGTAACCACCACACAACAAGCGAGAGAGTTGTACAGGCATGTGTCTAGCAGGGGGGCCGGCTTGTACGTAGTGCCGGTATGAGAGACCGTCATCTGGGCACATCAACCAGTAAACAAAAACAGGGGCACTGGAGCTCTTGGTGAACTATGCATTGAAAAAATATAGTGTTCTGCATGATTGTCATTGGCCGTTTCGTACCCAAATTTGGAGAATAAATTACTCCGCCCCAATGAAAGCTACACGAGTAATTTCAGGCCTATGTGTTGATTTCTTTTTAATTTATGTCTAAAATGTCACTAATATGTATAGAAAAAATGACATTTCCATTCACAATATCCGCTGTACACCACAGAAATGCCAAATATGGTCCAGAAACTAAAAGAAACTATGGAACCCTGTGAAATGATGCAGCACCAGCACCGTTTACCAGGAAGGCAAACAGAGGGGCCAGTCAGTTTAACCGACAATCAATAATGGATTAACTGGCCCATTAGGGTATATTACTATTGACCATCTAGAAGCTATGTACAGGGAGGAGTAATCTGAAGATCATGGGCCAGCTAGAGTTAGTGATTAGGGGTCATATAAATTATCTGATCTTCCACATCCCACTGGGAGTATGGGTATGGACAGGGAGGGGGGAGGAGCTAAGTTAGGCAGCACATAGGAAATTGTTACTATGTCCATTTCTATGGTCTCATGAAAACTGCCCACTTTGTGAGCAGTAGTCTTATAGCAAACAAGATAAGCTGTGGATGTGAGTGGCTATATGCAGGCAGGATTGGCCAATATTTACGGCGGTTTTCAAACATGGATTTCTTAGAGAGCGTTCCCCACCTATAAGTAGTTGAAAAAAAATGGGAACACTCAAATAAAGCAGTTCTCAAATGTCATGTGGAACACGAATGGATGCAATGTTGGGCATATTGACTGGGACGGAAACGAAAGACTTAGAGGGATGTTGCTGCACCAAATCCAGAGAGCAACCAGGCCTCGAATTAACGACGGCACTGAAGGCAATCGCCATACGGTGCCCTGCCAATTGCCTGATGCCCTCACATTTCAAGCGTCAGCGGCAGTGACTGCCGTGCCCAAATTGCTCATTGCCGTCAGTGCCCCCCCCCTCAAAACTAGCGATAATTACCCTACAGCAATCTAAAAGTTTCAATTAATCATTCAGGCCCATTAACACTGTAAAAGTGTCATGATTTTCCGCATTATCATTTTACTCTTCTGCATTGAGATTAGTCCTTTCATTCATTGTAATTGTATTGTTTGTGCAACATACATCCGTATATCCGTGTAGGTCCAATGGTACCTACTATCGTAGTAAGTAAACAACTAGACTTAGACGCAACCCATGGAGCTATTATATTAACCGCAACATTTACTGACAATTCCCTCGCGTAGGCCTATCGAATCTCGCTCCGCATCACACATTAATCAGAATCTTCAAACCATCAGACTACAGTTTCTGTCATAGGAATTGGTACGCCGGAATCAATAGATAACGTGCATAATTACGTTAACCCAGGCCTGGCCGGCCCCGCGCTGCCCACCACATTACATAATAATTGAAACGGCATAGGATATGCACAGCGGACGGCCTACACAAGTCACAGAATTGTACTTCCACTTCTAGTTCTGGGCTAATTACTGTGGTGCATTGCATGCCGTGCTGCGCACATGGTGTTGAACTGGTCGAACCGGTTTGCGATCGCAGACGAGCAGGACGCGCTAAGCGATGGTCGGCGTGGCGGTCGTATTGGTGGGTGGGTGGGTGGGATTAGAGGTGTAGTGTTATGATTGTAGTTGCTCGCATGATTGTGAGTTCCTTCCAGGACGAAACTTTTCACATCACATTTATAAATTGCAATATATCAGTAGTCCTACATGATACGCGGGAATGACATTATAATGCCAGAAAGCTACATTTGTTTTTTAATGGAAAATATGGAAAACGATCTAATTGCTATCTAGAGTGAATTAATTACGAATTGAAAAATCATTGTCAAAATTACAGCGGTGGATCCGACCCGATAAGAATGACACTTGAGCTTATAACGTTACGTAGTATGATGAGACAGTCTACACGGTTACTATAAAAACATTTGCGGTAATTTGCTCCTCTGCCTTGTTCAGTTTTTCAGATTGCCTTGATGCCCTTAAATGTTTAAAATTGCTTGGTGCGCTGCCATTTGAATGTAAACCGCAATGCAATTTTTGCATTTGCCTAGAAAATGCCTTGCCCCTTCCACAACTTTTAATCGAGGCCTGAGAGCAACGCTGTATCAGGAGGATGTGTGATTTCTGAGGGGCTAGCATTGGGTTCTGACAACTGGCAGTGATTGTCAAAATATTAGTACAGGCACTCACGGGTATAGGGTCTTGGCATAAGGGAGAAACACCAGGCAGTCCACAGCGGGTGGTTAATCTGTAACCTAGGGTTAGTGCCGATTCATAAAACGTTGGAAGTATTCGGCAGAGGAAAATGGCAGAGTGGTATCCGTGATGCTTTGCAAGGAAACATTCCCGGTTAGAATTCCAGCAGACACTGGACGTTTTCCCTAGGTGGGCTGTACTTGTTAGTTACGATGGGCAGGTCTTGGTCTACATGGTTCCACCGAAATGCAGTGGATGTGTGCTGGGTTGGGGGGTTGTTTTGAGATAATTGCAATAAGTCTTGTTGTTTGGCTCATGATGGAACGTTGGAAATGAATCCTCAGCTCTTCCAGGGGATTCCAAGTCGGACCCTGGAGTTCACGTATCGTCTTTCAGAGGGGATGTCAAATGGGCAGTCCCGGAGCAGGTTGGAAATGGTACACTTAAACCCTGATATCATATCTGGTTATCGCCACCGGGTGTCACCCACGATCAAACTGGCTAATCACTCCTGAACCCAAAGAAATCAAACAAAGCACTGTCGTTCAAACAAACAAGTGTCATAATATTATGCTTTGGAATAAGCAGTGGTGATCATGAATCCTGAAACCACAAAAAAATCGCACTGCTTGGGCATGTCGCTATAACTATGAGATGTGATCCCCACTGGAATCTGACAAAACAGAAAGGGTTGGGAATCTGTGAACTAACCAATACTTACCATCTTATCAACCCCATGCACCACCCCCCAATACCGTATTGACCCGAGTATCAGGCAACGTATACAGAACCAGGTTGGCCATCCCATACTGTTCCCACGACACTGGCCCCAAATGTCATTGTTGCGAAATGTGACCAGAATAAGAAGTAGGGCCTCACATAGTTATGTCGTTTGCATTGCATGGCATAACATCAATAAATGTTATATACCTTATTCATTCCGCTAAGCGCCATCTTCCAATAAGCGCCCACCCCTTTTGTTGCAATGCAGGTCGATTCCCTACAACACATGCTGCAGAAACTGCAACATTCCTCAAAATGTAAACAACTGGTACGTTAAACCACACAATCAAAATATCGCACATGTTGAAGCAAAACTAATGTCTGGCTCGTGACGGACATTTCGCACCCGGACAATTCCCCCCTCACCGGAATGTTTTTTGGTCAGAAGCATCCAAAACAGTACGGGTTTGAGAATCTGTGAGCCTACGAAAACTTACACCCCTTATCTACCATGCACCCCCAAATAGGCTCCTACCGAGTGTCTGGCATTTGAACATAGTTCCGGGTTGGTCCACCACCAATCCTCGCCCTTCTCTTTCCTCAGCTAGGCTTCCTGCACATTCTCGAGGGGTTTACCCCGGTTGCGGATGTGTGGACGCCTGCGATGGCCCGGGAGAGGGGATGGATGGGAGGGACTGTCGTATAAGGGAGATTATCCGTAGGCTCACAGATTCACAAACCCGTACTGTTTTGTAATCTAATTTCACACTACTCTACTTAACTTACTGCCCTTATCGACCGATGCAACCAGTCTAGCACAGGGCGATCGGTGTGTGGGCCCGTGTCCGTCGCGCGCGTAGGCTAATGCTGAGTAATTGCAGAGGTGCAAGCGGGCCGCTATGGCAACTGCCCTTCCTTTGGACACCAGTGTTCGGTCCCATAGCACGCGGGACAAGGTGTCGTAGTCTTCCACGGCCGCCGCTTTTCTCCGACTTCTGTCTAGCCGGTCTCGAGAAGCCATGCTGCCGGCGGCTGCGGGAGCCAAGAAAATTGGAAGGATCAAACGAGTCCTCTTGATGACAGCCCAGGGCCTGGACGGGCACCAGTGCTGGTCCTCGGTGATCCCGCGGGCGACCCGACCCGATCGCTGGGAGGTCAATCTCGCCGACCTAACGCACCTGGAGACTACACTGGTTCTTTGCCAGGAATGGCCGATCCGAGAGGACCGGATCCAGTCTGGACCGTGCCAGAACAAGAAACGGCTTAGTAGTAAGCTCCTCAGACAGCTCCCTGCGGCCACTCAGGCCACACCGGGCCACCACCCAAAAAAACGGCTTTGAGGGTGAGGAGCCTTCCACAGCGGTCTAACTACAAGGCTTCGCGGACGTGGCGAGAAATCATGGCCGGAGCCAATAGAGGCGTCAGGGAGGACCTCGCTAATGTTCGCCTAAGAGCTGTCGGTCCAGTGACCTGCTCTGCCCTGGAGGGACCCTCCGGGAAAAAACCCGGCGATGTATATCGCCGCAGGTCTGAGCGGAGAAGGGCCCCGGAGCGTCGAGCCCTGCTTCCTGGTGGTGGAAGAGGGCCCAAGAGAATGAACAGAATCGCCGGCCTACCGAGGCACCCACGGGGGTCACATACCGAGGATGTTGAGAGAACGTCCGCAAACCGGTCCGAACTCCGCTTGTTCGGGGTGGAAGCACTGTAGGCTCGTCTCTCTCTCTCCAGCAGAAGTATACACAGGGCGCAGTGCCGTGTACCACCAGCTAACCCTCTGTCCTGATCCGAAAGGGGTCCGGAAGAGAGCGTCTGAAGTCGCGCGTTGTCAACCGCCACGAAGAGATCGATGAACGGTCGTCGGTCGGGATTGTCACTGCGTGCCCTCGCCGCCCCCTTTTTGATCATGCCAAAAGAGCCTCGTCCTAAGCTGGCCCCCTACCCGAAAGAGCCGCGCGTCTGTAAGTCACTGTCCGCCTGGGAAGGAGTCGAGCAAGCACTATACCTAACCATACGCAGCCACCCATGTGGCTTTGTCCACCGCCACCCGCCTCCAACCCTATTTTGCTCGGTCCAGCATGAGAGAAAGAGCCAATCCCCACGATGAGGGATCGGCTTGGGCGGATCGCACCAACAGATTGCCTGCCCCGCAACAGCCGCGCGCCATCCCCACCCCCCACGCGGCGGCAGAGATCGATAAAAAAAATATACGATCATAGTGTCCGCGGAACCAAGGGACCGAGTCCCGGCCTGGCGGGGAATACCTCTGAGGCAGGATTAACGCTGTCGCCACGGCAACGTCCGAGACGCGCTGAATCCGCGCGGTATGAGCTTCGGACCCGCTTTCTCGACGGGTCCCCCGAGCCAATCATCGGGTGAGCGCGACTGTAATGCCCTCCTTCCACAAGAAAGCGAGGATGGGGCTGTAGACCCAGGTGAAGAGCTCGGGGCCGTCGTCGGCCGAATGGGAGGGACCAACAAGCGGTAGTCATGCCCCATGTAGCAGAACGCTAGGAATCAGCCGTTAAGCGGTTGCCTGGGCAGATAGCGTTGTCCCGTAGGTCACTCGACGTCGCCCGCGCCCCGTCTTGAGGAAAGATCGGGATGGCGGTAGCCCAACCCACGGAATTTCCTTGGGCGGATGGGCGATACCCTCCGCGGTGGTGCTTCCGCCGAGAAACGAGGACTACCTAAACGCCCCTCGCTTTTGCCTATGCCTTCGGCCTCTCCTTCTGCTTAGAGGTCGAGGTCGGCGGCCGGAAGCCGGAGGCCGGCCTCCTGCCGTTTCTCGACGAACTCCTGCGGCATTGAAGCCCACCCACAAAAAGGGTCTACGCCCAGGAGGGCAAGTCCGCACGAAGCAGCTTACATGGCCTCCGTAGGTTATGACACCCCTCGAGGACTTGTCCCGCCATGCCCGCCGCCCCGTGGGCCATAACGGAGGCCTGGCTCTAGCTGCGATCCTATTTTTTCCGGTGTCCCGCGAGAGCTTCCCACCCTCTAAGACGACTAATCTATACCGCCTTGGAACCGTAACCACGACGATTTCCCCGACTAGCCGGTAAGGCGCATTTCGTAACACCTGCGGACCGACAAGTCCCGTGTCCCAGAGTCATTTTAGCCAATAGGCCGCCCCTCAGGGTTTCGCACATCTCTCTTTGTGGAAGGTCCCCGGTCGATGGACTCAAGTGGGTGAACCCTCACCTCGATCGGCCCCAGGGTAGTTGTCTACCGGCCGGCAAATGAGGGATGACGGGACTGTCGGCGGGCGGTGGCTGTTCCGATCAGGACGGCTCTTCGGAGCCCAGTCCCCCGTTTGGAAATGTGGCGACCGCTCCTTCCGGAGCGTCCGGGAATGTCGTGCCGGGGGACAACGCCCGCTGGAGTCCGAGAACCTGGCCTCCGAGGCGAGTGAAGACCAAAACAAAGGCGGCTCTAACCGGGACCCTAGGTTGACGTCGTGGTCGGGGCTGCTCCAAGGGACCCGAGACTGCTTCAGAAACGGTTTTTCAAAGGGGCAATCCAGAACTGGTCCTGAGGGAGGGGGGGCGGGTTGGTTGAAGAATGACCCAAACAACTCCGGCCCGGGGATCGCCAACCTTCGCGCACATGCTGCGAGAAAGACACGCCTGGGCCTGAGCCGCCCCCAACCTCTGAGGGACTTCGTGCGGGAAGCAGTCCCGACCGGGACTCCTCCCGCGCTGTGCGGCATGGGCCTGCCCCGGTGGAACCCTCCTGCACGGTGAAGCCGGCCAAACGGGCACACCCGGCTCTGACTGCCGATCGGTTCGGCCAGGTGAAGCCCGACTGGCGCTCTTTCTTCTCTGCCCAAAAAAAACCCCCAAACGAGCTGTGGTCCCCTCCAGGGTCCTGACCACCTCCGGTGTTCAGAAAAACCCCCGGATCCCGTGGCTCCTAGTGGTTGATTTCTGGGTGCCTGAGATCTGACCTCTAAGAACCCCTCGAGTGTTGGCGGATCGTTTTCTGCTGCTTCCTCCGATGCGCCATCCCCGCCCGAGCCGTTTGCCCCTTCGGAGCCCCAGGCGATTGGTTCTGCCCTGCCGCAGGATCGTAATCGATCTGGTCGGCTGAAACGGTCCGGTGCTCCTGATGCGTTGGCCCGCCCACCGACCATCGGCACCTCGTGACCGAAGCCGACCAGGCGCCCCAGGATCCGAACTGAGAGTGGAACGGCGGTTCGGTCGGCCGGCTTGCACTCAGCCTGGCTCTTCTCCATCGCCGGGACTCCAACCTGAAGGCGTCGGCCTTTCATGAGTCCGTACCGCGGTGACCAACCTCCCGGGGCCAACAGAGCCTTCTGGCCCTCGGTGTTGGCAGTCTATGAGTCCGACCGCGTGCTCTGCATGCGCCCTAGGATCCCACCGTCCGTTTGAAGCCACCCTGGCGCTTCCCGCTCCCCAACCAGCTAGAACCAGCGCCCGGCACAACCTTCTCTGGACTTCTGGTCTTTCCACCGGCCCGGCTTTCCCCTGTCTACCGGGCCCCAACCGAGTCGTCGACCCCTCTCGGAGACCGGACCTCGGTGTGAGACCGCCGGAGTCAGCCGGTGTTCGGTTCGGCTGACCGAAGCCTATCTGGGGCGCTCATCTCGAGTACGGATCGTCGGTGTCGGTCCACCAGAAGCCACCCTCTCCCGGTGGTTGGGGTCCGGCCGAAGCCGACCGTCAGAGGCTCCGCCGGCGTCCTAACCGAGCCGGCGACCACCCTCTATTCGGACCCCTCGTAGTCATGACCTCGGTGTCCGACCCCCGGAGCCCCCGGCTCCCAGTGGTCCTGTTCCGGCCGGGCAAACGCCTACGGGCGCTGCTCCGCCGGCGCCCTAACAAACCGGCCTCCCGACCCTCTGGAGTCCGGATCTCGTGGTCTAACTAAAAAACCCACCTTAGTCTCCTGCCTCCCCATGGTCTGTTTCAAGCCCGGGCAAAGCCGACCCGGGCCGCTCCCGCCGGCGCCCTAACCTACCGTCCGACCCCTCTTGGAGTCGGATCTAGGTGTCCTAAACCCCCCGGACCTCCTGCCCAGATGGTCGGATTCGGCCGGCCGAAGAGCCGACCGGATGCGCTTGCCGGCGCCCTAACCTGGGCCGCCCGATCCCTCAACGGAGTCTGGACTCGGTGTTCCCTAATTCAACACGGAACCCCTGCTTCCCCCTGGTCGGTATTCTCCGTCCGAAGCCGACCGGGCGCTGTCCGGCCGGCGCCCTAAAACGAGACCGTCGACCCCCCTCGGAGTCCGGACCTCGGTGACCACCCACCGGAGCACACCAGCTCCCTGTGGTCCTGTTTCGGACCATGCAAGCCGACACGGCACCCCCGCTGTCGCCTTAACCGAACCGTCGACCCCCTTGGGTCCTGACCTCGTGTCCGACCACCGAGCGCCCCGGCTACCCGGTGGTCGTTTTCGGCCGGCCGACACCCGGGGACCATGTGGAAGCAGGGGTTTTCCAGTTGAATTAACACCGATATCGCAGACTCCGTTAGGGAGCGCGGCTCGGTTAGGGCGCCGGCACAGCGCCCGGTCGGCTTCGGCCGGCCGAACCGACCATCTGAAGCGAACCCGGTCGGTTCGGCCGGCGAAGCCGGCCGGGGCACTCCGCCACGCCCCAACCGAGCCGAGCCGTAGACCCCCCTCTGAGTCCGCCTCGTTCTCCTACCCATCCATAGCTGCCCACCGGGCTTCCCGGTGGTTGCGTGTCTGGCCGGCCGAAGCCGACCGGCGCCCCACGACACCCCAGGATCCGACCGTCCCGAGCCACCCGATAGTGACAGTCCCGGTTCGCCGGCCGCTCGCCCCAGACCGGCGCTCCAATTGCGCCTAGGGTTTCGTCTCTCGCTCTCTCTCCTCTCCCTTTGTCGCGCCGCACGCGAAAACTTCCCACGCGCACACGCGACAGCAACCAAACCACCACCCCCGGCCGGGAAGGGACGGGGAGAGGACGGTGACCCCCCCGGGACGGGACTGGGAGTGTAGGGAACCCGAGGAGTGGGTGAGGTAGGGGAAAGAGGTAATCCGGTAGTGACCAACCTACGAAACCCAAACACCCAAACACCCAAAAACACCGCCGACGCCCAACAAGCGAACCCCGCAGAGTGAGAGACCCGCCCAATTTGGTTAACCACACAGTACTTGTTAGGCACGGGAGGTACACACCACACTCACTCTCCCTAGTTAGTCAGCAGCCTAGTCTTTTAGGAACGTACTTACGCGCGAGTGCGACAAAGAGAGAAACAATAAGCGACCAAACTCGCGAAAACGAACACGACTCTTTCCAAACTGCATTCGTCTCAACGAAAGCTGGATGAGTAAGCTTGTGTCTCCAAACGGGTTCCCACCGTACACAACTTCCTTTGGTCGCAAATTTTTGAACTTTTTTCCATGCCGAAAACACTCGTTGCAGACAATAGTCTGGCAAAAGGAAAGGGCTATGGGTTGGCCAACCCGGTACTATTTTAAAATGCCAGACACTCGGTACATATTGAGGGGGTTGCATGGTCGATGAGGAGTAAGTAGGGTGGTGAAATAGATTTTTCGGGTTATGGGTCTAAAGTTAGAGTCAGGTTTTGTGTGGGAATTGGTTCCGTGGTAGGTTGTCCGGGAACTGTTCCCTTTGCTATTTCCAACATGCAGTGCATCCCCCCCGCACCACCCCCCCCCCCACAAAACCGCCCTCACAATATTATCAATGGAAAATAAAGGGTGCTGAATGGTGATCTCGTCCACAGCCTAGCGGGACATTTATAACTATGAATTTCAATACTGCATGTGTATGTGCCTCAAGGCATGTAATTATTTAATGAAAACCATAAAATATTCATATCATGTTCGAAGACTAGTGTCCACAGTTACAAATTGTTAAAGATTAATACTCAACTAGCCGGCTCGGTCAACACAATATTGCTAATACTATACAGCACCATGGCAGCTTAGCTGATAAGATACCTTATTTGACAACCCTGCTAGCATTGCATAAAAGTAGTGGCACAGTCAAGGGCCCACAGCTATTCCACCGCGTTATGTTGAATATCAATGACAACTGTTTGATCTGCCGCAGCGCCTGACAGCAGTGAGTGAGTCATGACTGTACACACATGCAACTGATGCAAGAGATCTAATCAACACTTTTTAATCAATGGCTTGGGCCTTCTGATAAAGGGGATAAAGCCTCCAAAAGTGAAACAAGTGTTTACTGCAATTGCCACAGGCTATTGTGATCATCATCGATACAGTAAATGAACTGCCAGAGAAGAATATTTTTTCTCCTCATCAATCACATTATCATTTCCTGTTAACTGAGTAGAGGTATCATCACTCGAAAAGCTTTTGATGAATCACTATTGCTGATGAAATTTTATTATAATTTTGATCTACCTGACTAAAAATCAAGCTTGAGCCTTGAATATGGCTTTGGTTTTCTAACCTCTTCCTTTGAAGGATGGGGTTTGTACCCGCAATATTCATAATGACCTCACTAAATCTACGTTTACTAGGCGTCGGCGCGGAAAACATGGCGCGGAAAAGGGTACAGGCACGCGGAAACGTTCCCGTGCTCAATGAACACACAATGCGGAATTGGTTTAAAATGGAACTTATTCACTTACAGTTATGAGTCTAAAAAGATGGCACCTGTATTGTCCACGTTTGCAGAAGCACCGGGCTTGAATCCAAAGGGAATATATAGTATTGCGACAGCAGCCTATCTTATCGCAGAAAAGGATCCGCAGATGCAAGTGAAGATGGGCCGTACACCCAATTCAAAGCAGCTGAACGACCAAGGTGCCTATAATAACCTTATCCAAGAGCTCACGTTTAGACGAAGAGATGTTCCACACGTACTTTCAGATGAAACTTGAAGACTTCACCCAGATTCTTTTCATTTTGCGTGAGGAGCATACATACATACAGTACACACAAGCCCTCTCAGAAGCTGAACGGCCTCACGACTCCGAAATAATTCGACATTCCAATTTCTCTCGTGTCCGCGGGGTAATTCCGCCATCCTGCCGCCTATAAACAGCTTCATTGAATACACAATAATAATTCTTTTCCGCGGGTCTTTTCCGTCATTCCGCGTACCCGGTCCTAGTAAACATGGGCTGGAGTCGTCATTCTGTTCATGTGATCTCCTACCTCAGCAATCGATATTGTTCGTTATGGAACATGAATAAGTCAATTCACAATTTCCTGATGTCTGATACATGGGACTCTGTTTCTGCAACTTTGCACCCCGATCATTAACCTTCGGCCAGGTGTTCCTGAAGCACTTTTGAGGCAGTTCCTGCCTCTTGAATATAACAATGATGTGTGGCCCATGGACCAGTCTATTACATTATGTTGCAACTTTATGATTCAGGAGCAGATATGTCAGGATGTCTAGTCAAATGATTGGCATTCACCTCAACAAATGGTGGATGAATGTAAGCACATTCTTCCATTGTGACTGGGTTCACAAGGATGGGTGGGGTAGTAGTGTTGTGTGTTGATGTGTGTGTGTCAGGACAATAACAGGGCGTCACCTCCACAAATGTTTTGATGAATCTAAGCAATTCTTCCATTGTGACTGATACAAGAATGGGTTTGGGGAGGGCTGATGGACTCCCACAGTCCTACAACCACTTATTTTCGCCCCTGACTGCATGTGAATGATGGGCCACTGGTACGGGGTACAACCAGTGGGAAACCGCTGTCTAGCCTCCAAAATCATCCCATTTTCATGACAGTTACTCCACTACTCGAATGACATGGATCCAATGCCCTCCAGTTAAAAACCCTCTGCAACCCCTTTGTGCCTAAAAGATTGTCCCAGATGTTTCAATTTCGCTTCAATTAGCTATTTAATATCCCACCATGTCCCCCTAGGGTGGGGAGGTGATATCTCATGCTTATGAACATGTCTTATCAGCTAACAGCTGACAGAGTATTTTGCGGTATTAACAAAGGTGAAGATGTTTACTGACAATCTCCTGATGGATTGTGACATCTCAATTTCATGAGGGTACCTCCACTAGCCATTCTCGTGGGATAAGTCAGCCCCAATGCTCATCAACATGGACACTGGATGGTTGAATTAATACTGTGAAAATAGTTGGAAATATGAGATTGTGTTACTCTTGCTGGGTCTGGATTATGCACATAGGGTATCCATGATCATGTGTTGCAATTAAAATATATAGACTAAGTTGAGCCTCGTATCACACACTACGAAACTATTATACGTGGGTGATATTGGCAGAATAAATTCATGCAGTTTGGTATTCATAAGGCTGTAACTCTATCACATATTTGCCTTTCCCATTTTCCCAATACTCCCCCACTGGACAGAAGACTCGGAGCACATGCCTGGAAGGCTCAGTCGCACCCCCCTGCCCCACCCATCCCCTATGCTCCTCTGGGGAACCGACCCAGGCTTGGCCCGCCAATTTTCAACTCCCTAGGGGTCCCCACGAATCTGTGCCGGGCCAAAGCACGCTGGCCATTCTGGCGGTGACCCCCTCCACCCGATCTTAGTACCACGACATGGTGACAGTAACAGCCCGTCCGAGAGGTTTACCAATGCCCAAATAAACACATTGATCGGGTCATTATTATGCATCTACAGGTAACCTTCACCATAGCTGTCTCCTCGAAAACCATGATAGTCAAGGATGCAACAAGCAAGTTAGGAAGAAATATTCTAATCTGTTTTCAGCTCAACATTGAGGCATATATACATCATGTACCTCAGGAATAGCACTAAAACAGCACTCCAGGTGGGTATCAGTGGAGCGTGACTGTCGTTACGTCTGGCCCACAGGAGGTCAGTCCCCGCACAGCTAGGGCCACACCCTATGGTCTTGTTTCACATCGGCATCTCACCCATGCCCTACCCCTCTTGATGACCAATCAGATCTCTGATATTCGACTATGGCATGGGTTTCAAACCTTTTTCGGTTGTCGTCCCAAAATTGGCATTTATGAATGTAACACGTCCACCCATATATTAAGCTAACATTTTAGCGGGTAAACCACCACTGTGTATATCCCCCCTTTTGAGCCATCATTGGAAAAAGTATCTAACACTCCCATGAAGACCCCCTTTTTGGTCAAAAACCAAAACAAACTTCGATCCCACCAAGTGTTTGTTGTAATCCATGGGTGTTAATACGCACGTGAATTATGCAAAGTTGACACATGATGCTTCGAAATGACTTCTAACTTAGGGAGGAACAAATGTAGCCCAATCCACCGATTTCGTTCAACCTCTGCAAAGTTTGAATTCGCATCAATTTTGCAAGTTTCATCCTCCGATGACGCTTCAAATGACCTCCACATTTTTCGGCATTCAACTATAGTATCTTTCCACCAATTTTTGCTTTCAGAATCTGACAAAGTTGGAAAATCGCATAAATTTCGCAATTTGACCTTTGATTAAAACGCTTGAAAATGTACCTCCCACATTTTTCGGATCAACTATACTCCCTACCCACCAAGTTTCGTTCAAATCCGAGTAACTTGAAAATTTAGCGAAAATGCAAATTAGCGGCCCCAGCGATGCAGTGATGCCCACTTCGACCTCCTCCAAGATTTCACTAGGGCGACAAATTGTACCAAGTTCAGAATCACTCGGATAAAGCATTAAAGAGTTTATTGACGCTAACGGGTAAATCTTCCAATCGTGAAAAATTATGCAAATTATAGCTACCCCGTTCTGTGGCGACGCCCACTTTCTAACTCATCAGAGATTTCACTAAGCGGACATGTGTGCCAAGTTTTCGGCTCAAATGGACACAGTGTTGAGAGTTTTTAACAAGAAACGCGGCGGACGCGGCGGACACGGACGCGGCGGACACGGACGCGGCGGACGCGGCGACGCGGCGGAATCGGCGGACGCGGCGGAGACGGCGAAGCCAAAACCATACTAACCCTCAGATGGGGATATAATTAAGCGATGAGTAGAGAATAATGATAAAACACTTGAATTGTCAGTTTGTCGTTATTGTCATGCAGGGGTGTAGCGAAGGTTGATAATTGGGGGGGTGTAGAGATTAGGTTTTGCTGACGTGCCTGGCAATCGATACCAATATGGGGAGGGGTCCAGGGGAGGGGGTGTCCCCCTCCCTCTGAAAATTTTGAACATTGGAACGTCCTCAGATGCAATCCAGTGCAATATTTTCAGTAAAATTGGGCTTCAATAATTACTTGACCCCGCTCACCACGTACGCGGGACCGGCTGGTTCAATTTGGAACACCGAAAAATTCTGCCCTAATCCTTAACATTGCCCATTTTTACTGGAGCTTTCGAGTTTGAAGCAGACTATTAATACACACTGATTTGACACTTCAATGAGCCAATTGATCAAATTTTTGGCCATTTAGTACAATTTCAGACATCTTTCCACTTTTGCATTAGGATAATCTCGAACCAGATTTTAACCATTCTGTGCCCAAAGTTTGATAGTATTCCTGCCCGAAGTTTCGATCTAAAAAAAATGTGGGGGGGGGCTGCCTCTTCTCTCCCTTGACTCTAGCTATGCTGCTCGCATGATTTCCCACCTAAAAACTGAACTGTTTCTTGCTAATTCTTGAAGAAATTCTCTTTAATTGTTTTCAGCAAAATGGCTAAATAAATGTATGCAACTCTGGTATAGGATCAGAAACGAAAACTTTCGAACTCATGAAAAATAAAATGTCAAACGCTACCCTTTACTTCCCTTTTTGCCAAATTGCTGACGACGGGCCGTCACATTATCTATTTTTTGCCGACGTGCCATTCTCTTGCCGACGCGAATGGGCCATTAGAGGAAGAGCCAAATGTCGAAATGCCGAAAATAAAGTCTGGCTTCCTTTTTTTTCTATTCCACTTTTCATTCCCTGTCTTCCCCTACACTCCCTAACTTCCCCTTTCCTTCCGGCCTCTCTTCTTCTTTCCCTCCTCCCTCTCCCCCCTTCCTTTTTCCTTCCTCTTTCTCCTTTTGCCAACAGACCGAAAAGTGAGACCCCCACACCCCCCCGCACGCTACGGCCCTGTCATCACGCTGACGGGGCGGGATTTCCCCATTTCGAAAATACACACACATTGTCAAGTTACCTGCGCGCAGTATTGCTGTTTTGTTGATCACAACCTTCACTGCACAGGGTTTATGTTCATATATCTCGCATCATTCTGATGTATTAAAAGACAGAGTAAAACTAATCATTTTGCCATTATTTTTTCTGTGGGACTTGGGACAGTTCACGTCCCACCAGAAATTGCAAGATGTCCCACCAGTGGGACGCGACCCCCAGGTGAAAAACCCTGAGACTATGGGGTGGGTAAACCAATTCGTTATGAAACTTCACTGTGTTAGGTTGGTATGATGCACTTTCATTGATGCAGTGCTCAGTGGCCATACCAATTAGTTCACGTCATAGGTTATGCATGATCATGAACTAGTGTTAAACACGGTAACAAGGCTCATTGGCCTGCACAGATCAGTGACTAATTGATCTTAAGTAGAATGGTTGTGGAAGTTACAAGAATACATGTTTGCATGAAGCCTAATAGAACCAACGAAATGCATTGATCGCTCAGTCAGGAAATTCTATGGGTGCATTTAGTTGACTGTTAGTGATAAATAATTTTGCACGACGACTTGAAAAGAAATGTTTGTTAAACAGCTGTGTTGTCAAGATAGCGAATTTTGGTAAACAGTCTCAGTGTGCATCACAATCACAGTGCATGGCCTATCTATCCAGGGACTGTTAGCTCTGTTTTAGGATATAATGTGTCACATGACTTGTCAGCAATTCAAGTCCCTTCATGAAGCTGCAATGACATATTATCGACACTTAACAGTTAACTGAAATTTAGCCATTTCCAAGACACTTTTGATTCGGTTTCTTTGCGCCCCTTTATAGCTCAATGACTTTTTCAATGCACTATGCCCATTAGAGGTAACCATCCTGGGGTTCGTGTTGATCAAAGTCTTGTAGCACCCTTTCGATGGCGGGACCCTGAATATGCATAATCTATATGTATACAAGTACAAGAGCTAATCAATTGCACCATGGCATGGACAATTTTTAATTAATTAAATTAACGTCTGCGTTAAACTGAGGGTGAGTACTAATTGGCTCAATGAGATTGCATCATAGCAACATTACACAATGATTACGGGACGAAAATCAATCAAATTCCGGAGTCCATGGGATGTTCAATCAGTTTCCAGATTGACAACGCTGAATATTAATGGGAGCATCCAAACACATGACATGATGGGATCGCCATATCATGAAGATTCTGAACAGTATGAAAAGACGTTATTGCTGAACTACTGACTCACGACTGACCTATACAGAAGGTACGGGAGGTCCACTATTGATTTGTTGATGTTGAGGACAATATTATCTCAACAAAGACCAAATAAAACGCATCCAGTGTTTGTTTCATCCTCAAGAGAGTTCATGTCAAGATTCAATAACAAGTTACTCACAAAACCTCTATAAATAGCATGCTACGTCAAAGATAACACACATCGCAATTCGCCCACACCAAGGCAAGCTTCAGGGGAAGGAAAAATCTAAACACATAAGAAACACGAGTATTGATTTTGGCACTTGGCAATAGCAAACATGTTAGAGGTTAATTGTTTACGTAACAATGACTGATTGTACCTCACAGTCACTGGGCTGGCATGTTACAGCATAACAATAGAAATCCCATCTATGTTATGTATTTTTAGGCACTCTGAAAATTCAGCCAAACATACTTTCACAAGGGGAAAAAAAAAAAAAAAAACAAATTGTCAGCAAAATGCAATGAGGATGCCAAAACTGTGACACTCTTCCACAGGTGGAACACAAATGATAAGCCTTGTTCAAGTTGAACTGCATTGCCTGCATGAGCAGCACCAAACACTAGGGGGGATAGACGAGATTCGCCCCCATGTTGCTATAATCACAGCCAATTTTGAAACAGCCGACATTCTTTGAGAACGCATCTGATGCATCACATTTGTGATTTACTGTAAAAACAAGCAAATGCAATTAGCATTAATGCTTTATGAGGTATAGACTGATATATAATATTTTGACATTAAATCTTACGTCTCCATCCATTCGGTTGGATAGCGCACTAATCATATTGATATTTCTAATACCAATAGCATGCATGCAATGTATCCGCATACTGTATAGAATATAGGAGTATAGGCCCTAGCTCTAAATGTATCGTTTTTAGGCTGTCAATGATGGAACAAAAAAATAGTGCACATATCTCATAGGTAGGCTTAACTCTTATTCTCGGGTAATCCATTTCCCAGAGATTAGGTGTATTTTTTGTGAAAATACATGTTGACAGGAAAAGGCTATGTTTCCCAAATAAAATGTTCACAAGCCATTTGTGCCTCTGAAATAAACTTTGTAAAATTACACTGCTTTGCACAATGGAGGCAACAAATAAAAATGCCAATTGGTAGGATGTCATAGGCATCAAAAACTAATGAGCATTGGAAGCCGAGTTGAGGGACTTGAGCATTTTCTTCTCCCCACTCCCTGCTTTGGTGGCAGTAATAATTAAAACAGTTATTTCCTATGACAAATGAATCCCCTCTCGAGACCCCCACCCCCCCCACCCCAGGTAATGGATGCGGTGATTTTATGTTGTATCTCTTCAACCTGCAGCAAGTCCATCCTATCTGAACTAATTATCAGCAAGCCTCTCCGACCAAAACAGTAAAACCAACCCGCTGCATTCCATTCATAACATCTGGCCACCATCAGATTACCTTGGTACACACAGGAAACATTCCCTGACAAATGAGTGACCTGATAAATCTATAGCCTTGTATCCAGAACCACAAGGGATGATACATGGGACAGTATCAGAGAGCCTCAGTAGTAAACCAGCCTGCACCCACAATCACTACACTATGAGCAATAGAGACAGGCCAGAACTGTTTGCCAATGGTCCATGTTAGATATTATCGCATAAATGCCCCCTTATTCCAGAGTACACTCCCAAGAAAGAAGGGTTTCTAGGGCACCATATTGGTCATTGTTCACCGGCATCCCACACATGCCCTTACCCCCCTTGATGACCATATCAGATCGATATAGACCCATGGGTGGCGTTAAACTTTGGATAATCTATGACTTTAGCGCGTAGCATGATCGCCATTCCATGCTATATGAAAAAACAGGTTTGCCACTAGCAACTCCATCCTTGAAAGCAGGTTTGAGCCTTTTAAGGGTCAATAGCCATCTGGCAGCCCCTGGCAAAAAAATGGATTCAAAAAAATGGAGTCAATGTGAAGTAGAGGCAAATCGTGACAACATGATCTGGTTTGATTCCCCCATAGGAGAATAAGCCAGTATGTAGTTAACATTTTAATGAGATGATAGATGATAAGGTGTCAAAGGCCATGGAAGGGAACAATGGCAGTTCGACGTGAACATTAACAATGTGCAGAACGATCTTTCGCAACTCCCATGCCAAGATTTTGAATCCCGCCAACACAAACAGTACAGAATTTGCCCCAGACTTAATCAACCAATATTCTGAAAACCCGAATGAATTGGTTGCATTTAAAATTAGTGGTGGAAATTAAAAAATAAACCATAACGATATTAAGGCTATGGGGGAGGGGGCGGGATTCTTATTCCCCCCGAAACTGTTCAGCGGTGGAGCATGCGCATTTAACACCACGAAAACTGGCTTATATTACCAACCCCACACTACCATACCAAAAACATTATTTCCTTGCCAAATTATGATGTTGACATTAAGTTCATAAACGCAAAATTAAAAGGTTCTCTGTTTCCAAAATGAGGGCAGATGCTTTTTTTGCCAGCCAAGATAACATCCACCAATATTATGTAGAAGGTTATTATCACTTTGGAGCCTAATCCGGACCTATTGGAGTGATACTTTCATTTTCAATTCTCAATTTTCAGAGACATCAGAGTATTGCTAAAGTTCGGAGGGGGTGGGAGGTGGGGGTAGGAGGAACCCAATGAGTAGCAAGGAAAGGGCAAACAGACCCTCTATGAGATCACACAGACTCAACACAACTTCACTGGGTTTGTGGATCTGTGAAGTATGAATACTTACCCCCTATTGGACCATGCACCCCAGCCCGCGCAATTGAGATATCGAGAGAGAGAATAAGTTCCTCTAAAAACAACATAATCCAGCAAGAATAATCGTATGGAATAGGTGAAACTCAACTGTAGACAGCTTGATCCAAACTGTGATAGAACGATGATTAAGTCGTAAGACTGACTGTTGACATTCCTCACAAATTTCTAAGCCAAGATGTCTCAATTGGCAGACGTAACCTCTGTAAAATGAGAAGGGCGATTGGGTGGCCACCCGGATGTTATGTGCCAAGAGTCCATGGCAGGGGGGGTGGGTGGGGGGGGGGGGGGGGGTGCATGATCCAATATGGGGTGAGTTGAATATATGAAATAGACTTTGACAGTGCAAACCCCCTGTCTGTGACAGTGTGTGTTAGTACTTAGTACTATTTACGCTAGCACAAGCATCATGGAATGGGTTGGCGGGGAATACCGGGGTTGAATCCCGCCGGTATTCCCCGTCCTGGGAAATATTACCCCTAAACGGGAATCTTGGAAATACTGGGAAATAGTAAAAAAGAGAGTGAATTTCTATGTTCTCATTACTTTGTTGATGTAACAATTGTCCAAACCCAGAAACCAGAAAAGCTTGTAAATACAATGGGAGTTAGTTAATGCAGCACCTAGGTGTAGGGTAAAGTTCCCAGTATCCAACCCTTCTTTCCCCTTTCTCAATGCTGATTCAATTGACTCAGTCATGGTGGACCACTAATGTGACAAAATGAATCCTATAAAAAATAATGATACTGTATTTGCCAGCTTCTTTCTGCAGAATAACAATAACTTAAGGTGTTTCTAGCTCAGATAACCTATTGGGCCCAGTATTCAACCCTTGTACCAGTTAGGATTTCGACCACCCAATGTTGGCGTTCTAATGAATAAAAAGCCTAAAAAATATTTGTTCAACCTGAATATATGGTTGCTTTCAAGTATTAGGAAAACATTTCTACAATAAAAACATTGGAGAATCTGTTATTTTCATTTATTTTATGGAAATTAAAATGCATTTGCAATCTATCGTATTCGAGTTGGTCAGTTTGATAATAATTATTTTAATTTTCCCAAAATATTGTTTCCAAATATTTTAACAACAGTGAATGAAAGCTAATTGTTTCTTAGAGAAATGCCCTTGAAACAGGTATTTAAAATTAATCCAGCACTTTTTGTAGCTGTTTTATGTGGCAGTCAGATACTGGACTCAAAAACTGAATCAGCTGCCCGGTATCTGACCCCCTTAAACTGACAAATTTGACCCTTTCCAGATGAATGAAATGGTTCAGAAAAATGGCCTTTCTAAATTCAAGAGGCAATAGCTCCCCATTTCAGACCTAAAGAATTAATAATATTTAAACACACCATTTGAGTAGGTTATGAAAGATTTGCACTACTGTAAGCCTAACTGTACTTTAGGAACCAAAAATGCCAATGTCTTGGTCACACTGAATAATTTCGGAATGAGGTTTGTTGAGTATAAAATTTTTGTTAATCCTAAAACTTTTGACAGAAACCATCGCTTTCATCTCGAATTAAATTTGCAATTTCAAATGACAGGTAGAAGGGTTTACCCTAGGGCCAAATGGAAAGGATTTCATAGTCAAATTTGCATAAAGAGAGAATTTGAGTGCAATAAGTTATCACCTGTATGTCATTAAGTTACAAGTGAAATGCTACAATAGCTTATGGGTTGTTCCAGTCTCAATAAATGACAATGATGAGAATTAAAAGTATCCGGATCTAGAAATGATCTTAGATATCTAGTTTTTAATTGCTTGCTTATTAGTTGAACCCGGTCTCTCAGGGAAGTGTCCGCTGACCAAATGAACCGAAGAAGACTTATTATGCTCATTGCATGACAACATCATTCAAAACATGTTGGTCTATGCAAAGGGAAAGGAGAGGCCTAAAGGGAGATTGTCATGGCAAGAGAGGGTGGCACAAATTTTGGAACACTTAATTATATCCCCGCAACACTGATAAGTGTTCGGTGATATTATGATTTTGGGTGTGCAGCCGCCCCAGGCTCCGCTGCTGGAAACTTTATAGGCGTTAGTGCTCTCATTCTTCAACAGTTTATCCGATTGACACAAAACTTGTACACACTGTCGTATGAGTAAAAAATCTCGGATATAAGTTCCGAAAAATGGGCATATCGTATATTT